>QAOC01030174.1:10814-20814 GCA_003255005.1 Begonia fuchsioides | reverse complement strand
ATTCTGGTCCATATATTCACCACCGAGACATCTTCATATTCTATCGAACCATTCCATATTTTCCACCGCCAAACATCATCATTCCTACCACATTACGCTTCCGCAAACCCCATCCTAAATTGGCCCGAGCCAATTTGCCGATCGCCGTACACGCGACCTTCCCGGTTACATGAAAAGCGACAAGTCTGATAAAGTGTGTGCGATCCTGGTGCCCGCTGCACACCAGGCCATGGCCGCCGAACACAGGGGGGTGTCGTCCATCACCCTTCGTTTAGTGGGCGCATGCCTTGCCCATCGATGCACGTGGGCGCCCTTACCCGCCCATACCTCAGTATACCTCCCCCCCCTAAAGAGCAATCTGGGCCACTTTGGCCCTGGCAGCAGTGCACATCGTATGTAGCCGAAGAGTCACTCTTTTCGAAAACTCGAGATTTTGAGCTTCCTTTCCCAAAGTCGAAGGATGATAGAGGGTGATCGGTGCCATGGGCGATGAATTGAAGGTTTGCCCATTTTTCCCGGTCGCCGCCGGCAAGGTCGCCGGAGACTGGCCATGGCCGCCGAACACAGGGGGGTGTCCTCCATCACCCTTCGTTAGTTGGGCGCATGCCTCGCCCATCGATGCATGTGGGCGCCCTTACCCGCCCATACCTCAGTACACCTCCCCCCCCCTAAAGAGCAATCCGGGCCACTTTGGCCCTGGCAGCAGTGTACATCGCATGTAGCCGAAGCGTCACTTTTTCCAAAAACTCAAGAATTCGAGCTTTCTTTCCCAAACCAATTTCAAAACTTTAAAGGGGCACCAAAGAGGGGTCTATCCTCAAATTTTGAGAAATGTTGGATGATGTACCAATTTTTGATGAATTATTTAGTTTCCGTCATTCGAAAAATTACGATAAATCGTAGGAATTACCAAACCTCGCCAAACGCTGAGGACCATCCTCATTTGCCGTTGGGCACACGTAAAAAATTTCAGCTCATTCCAATATCGTTTGCACACGAATGGCTCGGTGACATTGCATGGTAGTGCATTTGGAAGCTCGGATAGCGCCGCAAGCGCCGCGCCATGGCCTGGTGTGCCTTCGGTCGTGGGGATCGCGCTAAGGCTTATCGTGGATGCTCGGGATGCGCCCGAGAAGGAGGATTAGGGCGCGGACGGGGTAACTTGGTGGTTTTGGGAAAATGGCGAGTATTTCACTCGGTAAATAGGGGTTTTGCGGAAGTGGGGTGATGGGTATGAGGAAATGGCTCGAGGGAATCGAAGAACGGTTCGTGGAGGGAGTGATGATGATTACCCGGGATGGTGCGAAGAAATGGAGGCTGTCGGAAACGATGGTGAGGTGAGGACGGTCTAAACACTCGAGTAATCGAGAGTGTTTGGATCGATAGGCCTTGGTCGTGGCTCAGATGTTACGCACCGAGTCTCGGCTAAGGGTTGACGTTCGTCGGCCGGATGTGACGCACTGGAGAACTTGGTCGATTGAGGGAGTTTGATAAGAAGGCTCTAAGCTCTTGTATTATCAAATTTTCACTGCCTACTAATCGAGGCTTACAACTTATTTAAAGACAAAATTAACTAAGGAAAGTAAATGGAAGAATGCTCGGCCGTAGGATAGCAATCCGCGTGAAAGTGTTGGACGGCGATCCTTGATTGAGCTTGCTGGAATTGTGGCCTTTGAATTAATTCAAAAGATTGGATCGAGCGGGAATCGGATGCGCAGGCTGATTTTTGGGAAGCCGATTGAAGTTGGATTCGGCCGCTAGAAATGGGCCGGATCGCTGGGCTGGTCGCTGGCTCGAAGCGCACTCGCTGGTCCGTGTGCGGCTGCTGGGCTGGGCTTCTCGTCTTCGTGTCCTTTGAAGATTTACTTGTGCGAGTCTTGATTTTCCGGTTGGGTTAGTCCTCTTTAATAGATAGCAGAGTCCTCTAAGCTTTTGGCACGGCCAAATATGCACTCGGCCCATGGTTGGCCGAGTGGATCTTCAAATGTGTTAACTCCGGATCTTTCGGGATTTTCCTCGTGCGAATCTTCTTCTTATAGCTGCAAGAGATCTCTTCTGATCTTGTCTTTATGTCCGAGGAATTTGGCACGGGACATTTCCATTAATATTGCTTGATGTCCGAATGTCCAAGATTTGGTCCGCAATATCCGGGATTCTGTCCATGTCCGAGAGCAGCGTTGCCGGGCCGGGCTGGCGCGCGCGCGGCTGCGCGAATTTGACGTTGCTGGGTCGGGCTGGTGCGCGCGCGGTGTTGCGCTGTCTTGACTTCATCCGATCATCTTTATGAATTGGTTGACTCCTTGGGTGGGTTTTCTTCCTTCTTTATTTGGTGGATGTCCTCGCTATTCGGTGGCACCCGTGTGGCACTTGGCCACTTATTGGCTAATGGTGGCCGAGGCCCTAGTTGGGCGCGGCATGGGCCGCGCCATCCTCCGTGAGCCACGAGAGTGAAACCAAGGGCTTCTCCCGATCATCCTCGGAGGGTGTTGCTAAATGTATGGTACCTGCAAAATGAGCAACAATGTTAGCAAAACCCTCGGTGGCCGAGGGGGTGGTCGTATGGGCCGTGGCCGAGGTCGTGTGGGCCGTGTCATGTGCCGCGTTTGGATCCGATGGCACATCATGGCCGCACCCTCCTGGGCGCGCACTGCCATGGCCGCACCCCCAACCGCGCTCGCCGTTGGGCTGCATAGTCCGTGAGCTCGAGAGAGGCAAGTTGAACTTTGAGTTTCTCCGAATGGTTGTAAAGGTCAAATACCTTGTCAACCTTTTCCACCCAATCGAGAAACGAGTCTCCATCGGATGACCCCTTGAATGTTGGTAGATTTATCTTCGGGAGTCTCCACTCATCTTCCCGATCCGCGTGTTGATCCGGGATAATCTCTTCATCGGAGTGGTCCGAGTCGTGATGCGGGGGTCGGCGGGCGCCGGCTCCATGTCGTCGCGCTGGCCGGGGTGCGGGTGCGGGTGGTTGCTGTCGAGGCGTCATCTCGTCCAGCCGCTGTAAAAAGATGTCCATTCTTCTGTTCATAGCTTCAAATTGCCCTTGGATGATAGGGTCAATTTCTCGTGGCTCGGAGGCAATGGTGGGCTCGGATGTAGTGGCTTGATCACGGTTAGCCATGTGAATGGCACCGCTTCGGGTATTCATGGTTTGAGAGGGTATAGAAAAATTTTAAAAAAATTGGAAGAATAAGAACCTTTGGCTCTGATACCAAATGGTGTGCCTAAAGTACGTGGGATGCGTACTAAGGCGACGAGGGTGCGTCGGGGAAGTTGGAAAATATGGTGGTTTGCGGTAAATGAGAAAAGGGCTCGGGCGATTAGAGAGGTGAAGTGGGATTCGTCGGATAATAGGGGAAATGCGGAAGCTAGGTGATGGGAATGAGAGGAAGGCTCGAGTAGAAATGGGGTTGGCTCGGGGAGGGATGGTTAATGGTTCGGAAGAATAAGTAGAATGGATCGGAGGTTGGATGATTTGGACACTTGAGTGATCAAGTGTTCAATCGGTAGGCCTTGGGTTCACTCTCGGATATGACTCACCGGAATGCACTCAAGGTTTGACGGGGCTTGGCCGAGAAGGACTCTCGGAGAAGGCTCGTCGGGAAATGGAATTGATAATAAGGCTCTAAGCACTTTTAATTATCAAATTCAACTTGCTTACAATGAGGCATGTAAGCCTTAATTTATAGACAAAATAAAACATAAAATTAAACTTAAGAAAATAATAAAAGAGCCGTCGGATAGCTTTGGATGCACGTTCGCCGTTGATGCTTTGTAGCCGTTTTGGGAGATAGTCGTTTGACACTTGAATTTGAAGTGTACTAGCCGGTGGAAGCTATCCGTTTGAAACTTGAATTTGAATGTCACTTAGCCGTTTGGGAGCTCGGCGGGATGCTTAGGTGGCGCACGGATGGTCTTCGTATTTTGAACATGTGTAGACCGGAGTTGACATGGTGTGCGCGGGCGTCCCGTTGGAGTTTGAACGTGCGGAGACCGAGCTTTGACATGGTGAGGGCGGGCGTGCCGTTGAGAATTTGAACTTGCATGGACCGGTGTTGACACGGCGCTGACCGGGATTGACACGGTGCTGACTGTCGGCAATGCGTTGGGCTGGCACGGATAGTCGGGCGCTGGGCTAGCACGGTGGCTTCGCTGGCCGCTCGAGTTGACCGTGCGCTGGGTCTTCGCGTGGTCCGCCTTGGGTTGACACGGCGCTGACCGTGTCTCCTGGGCGCTGAGGTCTTCGCTGTGGTTGACACGGCGCTGACCGTGTCTCCTGGGCCCGTGCTGTACGGCCTTGCCGAACGATTTTCTCCAATGGGCGCACTATAATTTGACTCGTGCGTTTGCTTTCATCTTTGGACTGGGCTTCTATTTTTCTTCAAGTCTTTATTTGCTGAAAAGAAATGTGACACTTAGTCACTTATTTACGGGGGTGGCCGAGACCCTTAATGTGGCACGACGTGGGCCGTGTCGCACTTCGGGTAGGCCGAGCCTTGTGGGTGCCAAGTGAGCACTCGTCTTGGTTGCTCCCTATCAACCTCGGTTGGAGTTGCCGAGGCTAAGGTACCTGTAAAATGAGCAACTAAGTTAGAAAACGGGGTGGTGGCCGAGGGTGTGGTCGATGGGCTCGGTGTCTCGGTATCCGATGGGCTTGGTAGCACATCAGGCCGCCCCTCTAGCGCGCGCCGAATCATGGCCGCACCATTCAGCGTGCGCGCCGCGCCATGGCTGTGATGTGCCACGAGACTCGGGCCCGACGAACCGAGACTTTTCTACTAACTTAGTTGCTCATTTTGTAGGGAACCTAATCACGGAGAAACCCTCGGAGTTAGATCAAGACCGGCCGAGAACGTGCATCATGTGGCACCCCGAGTCGGACACCAAAGACCGCACCAAGACCGCCCACATCGGGCCAGCAGACACGGCGCCAGCCAGGACAAATCGCGCCAAGGTCGCCCACATCGGGCCTGCCGCGGCGCGCGACGACGCAGACCGCGCCCAGACAGCGCCCCACGGGCCAGCCGACACGGCCCATGCCGAGTCCCATTAAGGGGCTCGGCCCCCTTCAATAAGTGGCCGAGCGCACATTTCTTTTCAGCAAATAAAGACTTAGAAGAGTAAGAAGAGCAAGCGCAAGTCGTGGAAAGACGAATTAAAAAGCCCGCGATCCAACATGGCCGAGGCCCAAGCGACATGGAAGAAGCCCACGGACACTTAGCATTTTTAGTCATGCCAAAATCTTCTGGAAGGAGCCATATAGCGGGAAAGTATCAACTAGAGAGATAAGGGGAGATTTGCACACGGAAAATCCCATGAGACTCGGAGATCCCGAACACATCGGAAAAATCCCGAGAATCACGGGATTTCCTTCTAGCGCGCCCGGCCGCGCCCGCTTCAGCACCCGGCAGCGCGCGCCAGCACACCCGATAGCACCCACCCGCGCGCACACCCGACCGCTTCTTCATGTGTTCCTTCATAGTCCTCCAAGAGGTAATTTCATCTTCTCGGTTTCTCCTCTTTTGAGCCTTCAAACTCTCCCACCACAAACTAGCATATCCATTAAATTCTAGAGACACTAGTTGAATCTTGGTCCTCTCGGAATAATTGAAGCATTCAAAGACTTTTTCTACTTTATCTAGCCAATCCAAGAAAGTGTCACCGTTACAAGATCCATTAAAAGGTGGGATGTTAACCTTATGATGCCGAAGGTCATCTTCTCGAAATGGCCGATCCACATGGTCAAACTCTTCATCCGAGTCCATTATGTTCATTGGCCGCCCTCGGTTGAGCCCTCCCGTTCTTCTCCCGGGTGTAGTCGGTTGGCGGTCGCCGTTAGCCAATGCCTCCATTCTTTGCATCATCACATCAAATCTTTGATCCAAGCGTTGAGCTAGGTCATCAATCTGATTTTGAAGTCTAACTTCCATGTCTTGAGGAGATGTCGGTCGGGGGGGATGAGGTTCACTAGTAGATGGGGCTTCTCGGCTAGAAGGTAATGCAACACCACTTCTAGTTGTCATATAGCAATGTATTGTGTCACAAACACCAATTGAAGTCAAAGGTCAGCAATGGAAGAGTGGGAAAGGAAAGTTGGTGCTCTGATACCAGATGACACGCTCCAAGATGCGGAGGTGTTGGGGGAGGAGCAAAGAGGGTACAAGAGACGGTTAACCAAAAGCTAGCCGAGAGAAAAGATGAAAACAGGGGAGGGTTTTGGTTCGGTCACTCAGAGAATTGCATACAGAATTGGGGTCCGAAACTTAGGATAAAATAAGTTCAAGTTATAAACTTAGTTCAGCCCAAAATTCAAATAAAACGCACGAGGTAAACTCAAAAACTCACGGGACGACTTTTAAGTGGACAAACAGTTTATCGAGAATAGAAGGAAAGGCAGAACAGGGAAGTTGTCACGCCAATTTGCCAAATGCATACGGGAATTTAATAAAACAACTTGACACAATTAAAATATAAAGACTTAAGTCACTTGCGTCCAAATTTAAGATCAAACGCACGTGGAATTTAGGAGATGGCACGGGGACACATTCTGGAAGACAGGAACAGTGCAGAGAATGGCTGAAAAAGGGGTAGTAAGGTCAATGCACATCTCCCGATTGGAAAACGCTGTACATGAGAAATCAGTGGGAGAAATTGACACAAAGAGAGGAGAAGATTTCAGCCAAAGTTGGTCTGAAATCGCACGGAGAAAACAAAAGATAGCACTGGACACCGATTGAGAGCTTTTGGAGGCTCTCGGTTGGCAGATTTCGGCAAAACACCACAAATTAGCCAAAAGGCCGAGGATGGAATGAAAGCTATGGGATGTTTAACCTCACCTTGATCCAATGGAGGTGGAGGGAAGTTAAACTAGGGCTTAGTGACTCTAGCAAAAGACACCAACACCAAGACAACTCCAAGCAAAGGATGTTACTCAACTTTGATTAGCCTTGCCGTGAGAGAAAAGGGGAGAGCACAAAGCTTCTTCAATCCAATCTTTTTTCTCCTGAAAATGCAAGGAAGGGGAAGGTAAAACCCCATTCCTCCACGAGCTACAAACACAAAAATAATGACATCTACTAACCTAAGTGATTAGCCAACAAAAGGGGGGGTATGGCCATGGGGCCCACCTTGACTTTATCACTTGCTAGAGGTATGGGTTACTAAGTCAAAGAGTTCTCCCATGCCTAAAGCTTCCCTAAGACTAAAAATACGTGCAGCCACGTTTTAATATCTTACAACAAAGAGAAATCAAACACTTGCATGGTTTTCACGTAAACCTGCAACTTATTACACACACGGTTATCACAAGCCAAAAACCCCTATACCGAGGTTTCCTTCCAAGATCTCACCACTTTAAGTTATCCTTCCCATGCTGCATACTTTACTCTTCTTCTATTCCACTTGGAGAAGGAGGTTGCCAAGGCTCGGATGGATCATCTTGCCGAGGAGGAGTTTGGATTTCGGTTGTCTTCTCTCCTCCTTCACACTCCCACCTAAGGTAGTATTTGGGGTGCTCCATATCAACCGGTGAGGGGGCATCATGGAGATTCAAAGGAGGTATTATTATTCCTGCAAAATCAACAAACACATTAGTAAAACTCCTTGCTCGGCTACGGGTCATTGCACCCTCCGGTTGTTGAGGGCTCTCGGCCAAGCTATGGCTTCCGGGCATGTCAATTATGAGCTTGTTTTCCCTAATTGTGAAATTCAAAAATTAATGAGGGACAACTCATTTGGATTTATGCATGATGATTTTGGAAGCTTTTTGAATTTGGATACATTTTGTCTATATGAACCGTGGTCATTGGATAAAAATGCTTTGTGTGACGAGATACTAAATACTCGTGATTTTGAAGTTGGTACAATGGCCTTTAAAAATGCTTTGCTTCCTTGGAATAAGATTATGATTGATCATTTGATTGGGAACGAGGAGAAGTATATAAGTGCTTGGTTCTTTTTCTATTTTAAGATGGAAAATTATGATGCGGTGATACATATTTTTGATGATAAGGTGAAAGAACACCGTGGCCTATTTGGGGTTAAAAGTTGTAGCACATTTGAGGATGCATTTTTATTTGATGGGCCATCATTTTCAACAATCAATTTTTGTGGGATTGACACACCTTTGAGTTGCATAAAGTGTTTCGGTTCCACTTTTACAAAAGTCTTTGCTCAAACCTCTTATTGGTGGCTAAAGGGATTTCAACCCCACATTATGATTGAGATTGTTCAACTCAATGAGTTTTTGAGCTACGGTAATTATGCCCTCTTAGACAACGAGTATGGTTTATTTGTTTTTGGAGTTGCTTTAATATTTTCCCATGCCAAAGTTAAGGTGCCTATGGGAAATATTTTGATTTCACCCACCAATTTTGTTTGGAAAGTTGCTTGGCCTAGCCTCAAGTTGGAAGACCTTAGGGCCTTGGGAAAAAGGGGCCAAAGAAGTTGGCCTTGGAGTTTTGGCCAACTTATAAATGTTGGTAGGGCATCCATTGCCGAGTCAATGAATGGAATGAAATGGACAATGGCCGAGCATCCTAAGCAACACCAAGAGGTTTTCGGAAGGATCATGAAGCTTTTGGATTTGAGGACAAATCCTTTCCAACCTCGGGTGGATGATGGGCCATGGATTAGCACATCTAGAAGCGGAAGCAAACTATTTTCTAATGAGTTTGTTGATTTTGTAGGAAGCTTGTTTTATAAAGGTTTAATCAAGAAGCCAAAGATGAAGGGCATGGTGAGCCCTAGTTGTCAAGTGGGGTTGATGCATTTCATGGGCCAACCACACTTGATGAAGGAAGAAGAGTTCAAGGGTGGCACATTAAGGTGGCCCCAAATCACCAAAACATGAAGGGGAAAGCATGTTTTCCTTTTGACAACTTTGTGTAATAATTTAGTTAGTTTTATGTAATAATTAGGAGGATAATTAGTAGCTTAAATTTGTGCACATGTAAGGGTGCTTAGTGTACCCGTGGCATGGAAGGGTGATCAAAACATCCATAGTGATGAAAACAACATTTCTGGTTTCGGCCAAAGCTGACCTTCGAGGCTTGTGCAGCCGTTTCGACCACCTTCCGGACCTGTTTTGGACAAACGTGCTTCTACAAAAATGTGGCCCACATCTTACGGTTTCTAGCATGGGGCAGAGCATAAACTTTGGACAAAAAATTCCCAGCCAACAATCGCCATTACAGAGGCCTCCAAAAGATGGAGCGGCCCAAGAGCATCCATCCCATGGTGGCTGATCCATGGCCATGTTTGGCCCCAACGGAAAGGAAGGCTGAATTTCATCTTTGTCCTTCATAGGAGCAGCAGCTAGCAGCCCATGGAAGTGCCCAACCATTAGCCCCAAAGATACAAGTGTTCAAGTCCATTTGATTATGGACATTCCATCATTGGTTTGGCCCATCTATTAGGTTTTTGGTTCACGTGATAACCATGCAAGCTCATTACTCTTTTGTTTTGTTTTGTTGTAAGTTAACTACGTGGCTGCAAGTAGGAGATCCTTAGGAAGCCTTAGGGGATGGGTTTTACCTTCCCTTAGTGACCATCACTCTTGTTGGTGATGAAAGTCAAGGGTGGGCCCCATTTATCATACCTTGATGTTGGTTTAGCACTTAGGACTTGATGTGCCATCCAATCCAACCGAGGCTCATGACACGACCCAACCGCCCGCCCCCTCGGTCACCGAAGCCCGCGACACCTACGGGCCCTCGGCCACCGAGGCTTTTACTAACATGGTTGCTCGTTTTGCAGGGACATTACATTCAGCAACTCCCTCTGAGAATGATAGGGAGCAGCCCGTGACATTGCTCTCTTGGCATCCGGGGGATGGCGCGGCCCATGCCGCGTCTAGCTAGGCCTTCGGCCACCCATAGCCAATAAGTGGCCAAGTGCCACACGGAGGTCTTCGAATAGCGTGGATCTCCATCAAATAAAGAAGGAAGGAAGCCCAGCCCAAAGAGTCATTAGAATCAAGGAGAAGATCGGAAGTGAC
>QAOC01030139.1:96202-109783 GCA_003255005.1 Begonia fuchsioides | reverse complement strand
TTAATAGACATAATTAAGTCTTTTTCAAGACTTAACAACGCTGTGCTTGCTTTTGAGACCTTGAGAACTTCACTGAGCCAAGCTTTGGTGCTCTACTACCCACTGGCCGGTCGTCTTCACTGGCTTCACGGGAGTCGCCTCGAGCTCGACTGCTGCGCCAAGGGAGCTGAGCTCTCCGAAGCCATTTCCGAGTCTGGTATCGACGAGCTCAGAGATTTTAAGCCGGACGACTCAATACGACCTTTAATCCCAAAGGTCGATTACAGTATTCCAATAGAAGAGTTGCCGGTGTTGATGGCCCAGCTCACTAGATTCAGCTGTGGCGCTGTGACTATCGGGATAGCCGTGTCACACATATTAGTCGACGGGGTTTCTGCGATAAACTTCGTGAATACGTGGGCGAGATTGGCTAGGGGAGGTTCTCCTGATGATTGCGTGATTCCTTTCCACGACCGAACTGTTCTGAAGATGACGGGAGAAATTCCTCAAAACACATCGATTTGGGATCTGGAAGGATACAAAAAGCCGCCTCTCTTCAATCGTTGTCATATTTGGTTGGCCTTCTTGATCCGTAGGTGGAGAAATAGAGTAGGAATTTCGACACCCCAGACAGATGGAATATCATTAACGAAAAGACAATTTGGAAAAGTTATTGTTTGTATCTTCACCAAGGAGAGAGAGATTGTTTTTGGAAAACGAGTAGTTTCTTTCAATTTGTTTTGCCCTCGTGGAAGAAGAAATTACTTATATTTTTAATTAAGTTTGTACATCTCTGATCTTAAATTCTTCCAAGATAGATATTTTGAGAGTTCAATGCTTGAGAATCGCTTTGGGTTAGGTCAAGTAGCTCGTTTCCAAGATATATATTTTTAGAAAAAATCAACAGAGATAACTATCTCTCAACGACTAATCAAAGTATTCATTGCGATGAGCAAATTTCAATCCAATTCGACAATTCTAATCATGATTTGGCCAAACCCTCAATTTCGTGCGTGGTTTTCCTTCTCCGGCAGCCAACAGAAGAATATTTAAGCAGCAACGATCATGTATATGCAGCCTACCGTTAATTACTACAACATGTAGACAAATGCCGAATTGGATTGTAAACGACAGAGCCAGATGATCGTGAAAAAGACAAAGGAATCATGGAAAAGGATTGAAAAGAAGAGAATCAACTTCTCTAAAAAGCAATGGAGAAAAGCCAAGCAAGCTCATAGCTACGCAGTTTCCAGACACATCACATTTATATAAGATGAAGGGGCAGGTTGGTAAATAGCGGAGTAACAAGCAAGCTCACGCGCTTTCCGTTCAATGACAAGAAATACTAAATGATGTAGATCGCTTTTGATCGGGTTTTAACCTGCTAACACAATTCGATTTGATTTTTTGGTCTAGTGGTGCTTTCCTGTACACCAAAACGCATTGTACTTGGTAAGATGATTAATATTGTTAGAATATTACCAAAGTTAGAATATTACCAAATATTCTATTTCCATATTTACAATATTTAGAAAATCATGTAANGCTGAATATCTGAAACATTTCTTATATCTCTCAGAACTAACTTATTTCCAAAGTTAGTCTCCAACACCTATAATCTTTGAAACATTACTATTGCCCATCTTGACATTACCAAAATCACCGAAGAGTATGTATTGAAGAAATCACCGTGAGGAGTAACATGAAACGATGCACCAGAATCAATCACCCAGTCAGTATCCTGACAAACCAGACTAACACAATTGTCGTGAGAAATGATATCAGCTTCACTCTCATGGCTCACTGCATTATTCTCTGCTTCCTCTTTTTTTGCTTTTGCAAGTTTTCTCCTCAAAATTCTACGATCTTTCTTCATGTGATCTGACTTGTCGCAGTGAAAACATTTGAAGTATTTTCTATTTTTCAGACTTCCCCTTAAATTCTTCATGTTTACCATGTCTTTATGATTGGCTACTCTTACTGCTTTCACGTCTCGCAGGCTTTTGAGAAACTTGTACATTTGAAGAAAATTCACCTTTTTCTTTTCTTCTTGCTTCTTCGTTGAGTAAACTATCTTTAACAATCTTCATGGTTAATGTTTCACCTGGTGCTGAAGTACTCAATGAGACAACCAAAGTTTCTCAACTATCTGGTAGACTACCCATAAGCAATAGTGCTTGCAACTCATCGTCAAGTTTCAATTTCATTCCAGCCAACTGATTAACTAATCCCAAAAAGTCGCTTGTATGCTCAGTCATACTTTTTCCATCATTGAATTTTAAATTCACAAGTCTTCTAATCAACAATGCTTTTTTTCTGAACGTGTTTTTTCTCATATAGTGCCTCTAACTTTTTCCACAAAGTATTTGCATTGGTTTCCTCCGCGATATGGTGGAATATATTGGGATCTACCCATTGTCTGACTGTAGCAGAAGCTTTAATATGTAAAATTTCTCAATCATCATCGTTCATTTCTTTTGGCTTTCCTTGACTAACACGGCATAAATAAATCTTTACAATAAAGAAGATCTAACATCTTCATTTTCCAAATAGCATAATTTCATGAGTTCAATTTCATCATCCCAAAAGAATTATGTTCTTCCATTTAAAACACACATTTTTCTATCGGTTCTTTTCGTTTCCAAACTTATGCTCTGATACCAATTGTTGGGAAACGATCATATAATTAACATAAAAAATAATTCTCTAAGTTCTTGTGTGCTAAATGAGAATACCAAATCAGCCAACAATATCAATGAAATCCAAACAAATAATCAAACAATAAACAAAAATGAGACATCGATATTTTAACGTGAAAATCCTATAAATTGAAAGTAAAAACCACGGGCGATGAGCCACCAATGTCAAATAATGGATACACCAAGTTCAAGCGTTCACTTGTCAAAATAATATCGATTAGTTAATTTTCTCATGGTTAAAAGACATAAGGTACTAAAATTAAAATAGTTTCGATAAGAAAAAAGTAGTATATATTTAATCATTTTTTTCTGGATAAAATATATATTTTTAGTAATTTAGTAGATTAATTGTAATTTTTAATGAATTATAAAAATAAATAAAATGAACGAAGTACTCTCCCTCTGTTTTCATTCTCTCATCGTTCGTGGCTCCCTCGTCCCGCGCTCTCTCGGCCATGAAGAGGGAATCTGATCCCTCTTCCATGGTTCGCCTCAACATCGGTCTGCTCTCTCTCTCTCTCTCTATTTCTTCCCACTATTTCACTGTTTCTGTGATTCTCTTTTTTCTTATTCCCCCTTCTCTATCTGAATTTCTTTTAACTTCATATCTTCTTTTTCTCGCCTATTCCGTTCTTGATTATGATAAGTTGCACTATTTTGAGCTGGCTGTCGAACTTTGATTTCAAGCTTCATCTGTTTGGTTTCCGAGAAACTGAAGAAGCTGAATTTCTTCCTCGGTTGTTGTGTTCTAGTTTTTCTTGAGAAAAATTGTCATGAACTTGCAGGAGGAAAAAATTTTTGCACAACCATTGGCACATTGACTTTCCGTGAGCCTGATTCGATGCTTTCTGCTATGTTTAGTGGTCACCATACAGTATTGCGTGACCCTGAAAAGGTGAATTTTGGCTTGAACTTTTATTCATATTATGATTATTTCCAATCTTTCGAATGCCACAATCCAATAATAGAGTGATCACGCATGTAGGATTGTTTTGCAGTTTCCAACAAACAATAAAATGTTATTACACGTTAGAGATGAAGAGGAATGATATTACCTTTTGGTTTCTAGTTATTTAATCTGTTTTTGTGCTTTCTGGGTTGCATATTTCATCCAGTGTTTACCTTTTGCTGTAATCCATTCTCCGCTTCTTCCGTTCTCTCAATTTCTTGTAGGACCTTGCTTACTTCTTTTGGTTCTATAGAAATAGGAGAATTAAAATGAATTAGTCTTAGATGCTTTTCCAATTACAATTAGGGGATTCAATACTACTAGGTTCAGCATAATAACATTAACTTGTTCCTAGATTTCATAATTTACTCTAGTGCTAATGTTAAGTAATCAAAGACATATATAAGCGCTCAATATATTAATGTTTGAGAAATTCTCATATAGAGCTATTATTGTGGTAAATCCTGTTAAAACTATGATTGACTTGCAGTATTTTTATAAATTCTAACTTTCTTTTTACTCTCGTGCTTCAAATTATCAAGAATAAAATACTTTTTTTTTGTGATGATGCATCACTGCAGGGATATGTTTTTGTGGACAGGGATGGCAAACATTTTCGGCACATTCTCAACTGGTTGAGAGACGGTATTGTTCCAATACTAACTGAATCTCAGTATGCAGAGCTTCGGCAGGAAGCAGAGTACTATCAGCTGCTTGTGAGCAAACATTATTGTTTCATATCTTCATATATTTGTTCACTAGCTCTTATTTTCTTATGTTTTTGTGTGCTCTTTTGAATGATGTGATAATATGTATTGTTTCAGTTAGGGTTCCATGAAGGGACCTCAAAGAGTAAATCTTTGATTTTAAAAGTTACACCTTTATTTTTCAGATAGTTTGAGGATATGTGGAACTGAATTCATGAATATGGAGAGATGCCCCCTATAATTGATAATATTAAACATCAACTGAATTGTGATTAAATAACTAATTTCATTTTAAAGTCGATGTAAGATGATTTATGATAGATGACTGCTCCATTGAAGTTTAATTATTTGGTTCTCATCTTTCTACAAACTTTTCTTATTATGATTTCTATCATCATACAAAAAACAAGTTTATAATTTAACTTATGAATCATATATTCATTAGTTAGTGTTGGTTTATTAAATCTTTGTGTCTAATTGGATTTTATGAAAAAAGTACTATCTTTGGGTGTTTTGTTCTTATTGTTGTAGGATCAATGCAGTTGAGTATACTCAGTTGTTACTTAGTGTCTTCTCTCTTGCCTCTCTTGTCCTCACTTCTGATTGAAATTAATTTCAATCTCATTCAAGAGGGAGTTATTGAGGGAAACACTTTTGAGGGTATGATTTCATTTTAACGTTCCAACATAAATTCTTAGTTTTTGATTTCAGGGACTCATTGATGGCATCCATGCTGTACTTAGCAGAAAAAAGGAGGAAGAAGAGTCTGAATCAGAATTACAGCGTACTGATATCATTAGGTGTATACAGTCTGAGAAAGTTTGATTCCGAGGACTTAATCTGTCTGGCCTTGACCTTTCAAAGCTGGTGCTGCTACACTTTCTTACACGTCTAAAGATTATATTTTTGAGTGCATGTTACAAATTTTGTAGTTGAATTGCATTTTATGATTCATCCATACCAGTTATTTTCTTAGTTATTCGTTTTGTTTCTTATTTTGCCTCAATTTTTTATTTGTTTTTTGGCAATATGAAGCGTCTATTATCTTATTATATTCCACAAAAATGAGCCTTATCCTCCTACTTTTACTATCCAAGGCTTAGAACTCAAATTAGATCAACATGGTTAGTTACGTGTTCTAATCTTCATTGTGGTGCAACCAGGGTGTTGCATGCTTCTAGTAAGAAACTACCTGAGTTGCATTATTTAGATGTTATAGTTTAGTGTGCCATTGATTGTGTTATATAGATTTTGTAAAAAAGTCTCCTAGGAATACCGATGATACATGGATGTACTAGATGAATGTTAATGAGTCTAATCTTTGACTTATCTGGTATTGCAACAACAATTATTTGCTTTTATTGTGTTGATTTCCATTGATCCATACCTTTATTAATATCTCTGACTCATTGGCTGCAAAATTCAGGATCTATCATATGTAGACTTCAGCTATGCATGTCTTAAAAATGTGTTCTTTTCACGCGCAAACCTTCAGTGTGCTAAATTTCGGGTATGCTTCTTTCCAACTATTAATCAATTTGTGCCTTTTCTGCATTCATCAGTGTAATGTAGGTCACGTATATAGCTGAAATTATTATGTTTGAAGTGGAATATTGAATATTACGAAGAATTTCTAAGAGTGACATCTGTTGAGTAGTAAATGAAGAGGCTTTTTGGAAGTACAATATGATGATTTGGAAGTTATTAGGGAATGAATTATGTGCGAAGAATTAGTCTGTGTGCAAATACATAAGATAATTTGAGAGACTCACTTCTCCTTTGGGTGTGGTCCAGAACCGATTTTGAGGGGCGATAAACGTTTTGGATTGCTTAGTTAAGAATTGTTTCTATATTTTACCTTAAGGACAAGGTGGCTCATTAGACTGAGGATGATGTTAGAAACATAAATAATATTATAAAGATATTTTAGGAAATACTTATCGAGAGTTTTATGTAGTTTTTATTTTAAATTAAGGGTAATTTCTAATTTGATTTAGGAATAAAATGAGTGATGGAGGGAATCATAAGAACCCCTTGGGATTCCATAGGATGGAATGTAAAACTTTTAATCTCTGCAATTGGGGAATAGCATGACCTCGAATTTATGGTAAATATTGTATTTTGTGTACTTTAACGTTATAAATGTAATGTGTGTTAATGTGAATCTATTTTTTGTGAATTTGCTAAGAGAATTCATATCACCTACGCAGTTCAAAGTTCTAGTTTAATTTCATGCTTTGAACGCAGGATGTGGATGCTGCGGGCTCAAATTTTCACAATGCAACATTACGAGAGTAAGGTTACTAAGGAGTAAATTGTTTGCCTTCTTTAAAGTTTTTAAGTGTTGCATTGATCATGATTCAATTTTGCCTTAAAAGATGTGAATTTACTGGGGCAAACCTTCATGGAGCATTACTTGCTGCTGCTAATCTTCAAAGTGCAAATTTACAAGGTAATTTCTAGTATCTCTTGAGATTCTTTATTTGGTTGAAATTGTTCGAATTGGAACTAGGAGTTCGTGGCCTAATTGCAAAGAAGTGTAATTAAGTTTTCTTCTTGCAAAGAAGGTTGTAAATGCAGATGACATAATTTTGTGTGATTGCAAGTGAATATATGTGCTCGTGCAATAATGTTCGTTTATTTGTTAAGAATCTTAGTTTATGCCTATTAGAGTGATGGACATGGAAAATAATCTCATTGGTTTTTCTCACAAGTGTATTTTGCTCTCTTTCTTGTAGATGCCTGTTTGGTAAATTGTAGTTTTTGTGGAGCAGACCTTCGGTCAGCTCATCTGCAGGTTCATTATTTTCAATTATCTCAACACCTGCAACAAAACATTTTTTTTGGCATTATGGCATTTCATTAAAAATATGTACCCTATGATTGAATGTTAGGATGCACTAGTATTACTGTTGATGGTTTTCAGCATCCCCTGAATTCTTTTTAGCGTCAACGAGTAACTTGGTACATGTTTCCTCATTTTCCAGTATTCAATTTTCCCAACACTTTTCTCTTTGTCAATTAAGAAAAACCATGTATAAGTGTGATCTAGAAAACTGTAATCTTCACATTTCCAGTGTCTACTGAACCTTCAAAATTATGTATGGCTTTGATCAACTACCGTGGTAAGTTAGGGTTGCCCAGTGTAATACTTAGAGATTTAAAAATGTAATTATTTACCATAGAATGCAGAAAATTCATTTCTAGCTATTTCTGTCCTTAGTTGCTGTCTATGGTAGTTGGTTTTTCAGAATGGCACGGGTAATAATATCTCTCACTTTTTTCCATAATAACATTTTTTGTATTATTTATTTTCACAAAAACTGAAGTAATGCATTGCAATATTCACAATAACAAAATAGCTGCCAATTTATCAAATGATTTATAGTTAAAAATTCTTGGACATAATATCTTACTAATGAGTGTGCGCAGAAGTTCTCATAGACCTCCGTTGCAATTTTACTTACAGAAGAAGGAAACTTCGCTTTTAGAGTGCTTGTGTGTAATGCCTAGTTGCTTAGGGGGAATTTATTAAGTAATAAATAACTGCTTCCCAGTTATTGGGGAAAACGAGATTAAATACAGCAGTGAGCTAGTGAGTGGTAAGAGGGTTTTGGAGAAAAAGCCTTGTGGAGAGACTCCAGACTCTTGAATTCTGGACATGTTTATGACTGTTTCTATCATTCAATAAAGTAAGAAGGCCTTTTTGATGGCCTCTGATTCCTGACTAGATCTTGATCTGGTAAATGTCAGAGAAACCTTAATATGTATAATTGTTAGTAAAAGTTTGATAAATGATGAATCCATTGGATAACTAAGGTTGTGATGGACTGTCCTTCAGTGTTCCTATAAAATAAGACTGTTTTTCAATTTTGCAGGGTGCTGATTTAACTGATGCAAAACTAGAGGGGGCTAATCTGGAAGGAGCAAACTTGAAGGTAGAACGACTCAAAGTTGTATTATTTTCCATTTTTTAGTTCTTTTTAGGCTAATTTTAAAGATATTATGTTCAAAGACTAATTCAGTTAATTTATCAAACCCTTACGTAAAAATAAGAATTTTTTGTTTCTAGTATAGTATGAGTTTTTAGGTGTAACAAAGTTGTCCTAAGTGGGAAGGTTTTTTTTTTTTATGAAGCGGTCAAATTCTTTTGGTGCTATTTATCACAAAATAATCGCTCTTTTTTCTTGCCATTTTATTCTGATAGTATGAGAAGAAAGACTTACCTTTTACGTAGAATTTAAATATTTTTTTTTCAAAAAATAAATAAATAAACAATTACAACTCTATACTTATGTTGTAACAAATAATAAATTGCTGGTCGAATATTGCATCATACATTACTAGATGGTGCAATGGAAAATATAGCCTCTGAATTCCATCTTAGCTGTTTCTTTGATAACTGTTTCGTTTATGAGTCTGAAAGATGTTGGCAAATAATAACACTTGAAAAATTGATCCGGTCCAATGGGAGCGAAAAGTTGTATCATTTGATTTCGAGTTAGTATTTTTTTTGTTTGATTTCTACTCCCATGGTGAAGGGACATTGTGCATTGAAACACCCTGCAAGAATGTCTTACTTACCGTCTTCCATTCCAAAAAAAGTGTAGTAGTTAGTGCCACCTCTTGTGCAATAACATAATTGTAATTTTAATGATTTTCGCTCATATTCAAACATTTTCCATTACTGTGATGCGTTTATTAAAAGTCAGTCTTGATTGTATGGTATATTTTAGATTTGTATTCTTAATATTTCCTCATTGAACATCTGTGTAAAAGAAGTCATACTTAGATGAACAATGATTTGAATTGGTGATCAGGGTGCAAAGCTTACAAATGCCAATTTAAGAGGTGCGAATCTACAAAGGGCATATTTACGACATGTAAATCTCCGAGAAACAGTAAGCATAGCCTAATCTGGCTTTGTTGTGTTTGTTCCTGGAAATTCTACCATTGTTCTCTGGTTGGTATGAATGAAGTAATGACATGACCACTAACTAGGACTAGTATGATAATTTATTTTCTCATATAGATGGTGCAGCCCTTGAAATTATTTTTCTGACAAGCATTTTTTGTGGGATTGAGGTGCTGGGTGACAGAAGACGGATTATAGTTAGCTCGGATTTGAGAAGTTTATTTGAAGCTTCACCTCTAACTTGGATATATTCTGTTGTTTTGTGCAGCAACTGGAAGGTGCAAAGCTTGATGGTGCAAATTTACTTGGCGCAATCAGATAACTCAAGCCTGAAGGTTGGATCTCTCTTTTTTGGCTGTAAAATCTCATCTTCTAGTGTTATTGTGAGCGCCGTGGTACCAGCTTGTCATATCAGCTTGTGCCGAAAAAGAGGGAGGGGCTATTTATTTGGCAAATGCTTTTTTTTAAGCTTGTACATTATTTGTGTTATTTTCTCTTTTTGTGTAAACTTTTTTAGTATTTGTTAGCTGATCTACATGTGTCCTACTTTGTAAACCAGGTATTAATTCTTTTCGAGTAGTACTATGTTCCTTAAAATACTCGTGGGTGTGTGACAATGTCATTGATGCAATTAAAAGTACATGTTCCGAGTCTATCTAGCATGATGGTTCAAATTGACTGCCTGAGCAGCGACTTTGATTGAGGTTACTCTTTTTTTTTTATCTAAATTAAAAACTGGGTCAATCTTAATTTTATTCCGATCTGTAGTGCTTAACTGTATTGGATCTGATCGAGTCGGATTGGGCAAAGATAATCGATGGGGAAAATCAAGTTAAGATTCGACGTTCGGATCGTTAATCAGATTGGATCGTTATCGGATTGACGACGATCCGATCCGAATGTCGGATCGGCATTTAAAATCTAACTCGGCAACTCCAAATCGAAATACTTAAATCCTAAAATTCGTAACCCCGACGGCGAGCGATTCCGAACCCCGCAACGAGCGATCCCGATCGACCCTCATTCGTTTATAAATAGAGTTCTTGTCCTTTTGGTTTTCGATCCCGATCGATCCGTAACCCTACACATCATTTCAGTTCTTCTCCCGATCGATCCCGTAACCCTAAAATCCCGATCGACCCGCAACGGTATTCTTCTGTAATTTGGTATTGTGCTTTCAGTTTGTTTATGTTGTTTGAATGCAGAAATGTAATTATTTTGCATCGGCTTGTTGACTGAGAATGGAATCAATGGATGAATTTTCGGATGAGTGCTTAATTGTGTTGTTTCAATGCTAATTTGATGTTAATTTGATGTAAGTCAATTGGTTATAAAAAGTCTGACTAAAATGTTAACTTTCTTAGACTTTCGGATGCGTTTTCGGATGACAAAGTTAATTATGTTGTTCCTTTTAAAAATAACATGAATGGTGAAGATCCAGCTATTCAACATTGATTAGATATTGAGAATTTTTTGATCATATTGATTAGATCTGAGAATTTTGAAATTTAGTTTAGTTGTTTTTTTGCAGAATGAAAAATACGGCTTCTGCAACTATCGACACAACGATAGAATCAACATCTACATAGATTGATAGTTTGGTCTTATTGACGAAGATATATTTCGATTATGAGTTATTTGTTAAGATTACTATTTATTAGTGTTATATTAATAAGTTTGTTTTATGTGTTTTGTTTTGTAGAAATTACGAAAAATGCAACCGGGGGAGACGCAGACCCGATTATTGAAATGTAATCCGACGCTTTGAATCAGATTGGATAATTTTTAATGTTTTAGATTATGTAATATGTTGACATTATGAATTGTTTTTTTATTCTTGATTGTTTTGGATTATTGATACTTCATAGATTGATTGTTTTTATGGATAGTTTTGGATTATTGATTGTTTTAGATTATTCATAGATTGATTGTTTTGGATTATTGATAGATTTAGATTATAGATAGTTTTAGATTATGGATTGGTTTCGAGTTCGGATTGCAGGGAAAATTTTAGAAATACATGAGATGAACTTCTCTAGAAAATGAATTGGGCAGATCCGATCCGATCCGATAACGTTGGGTTGGGCGTCGGATCGGATCAGATTACAGGTTTGTGCCGACCCGATCAGATTACATTCTACAATCCGACGTTTGTCGGATCAGATTGGATCGACAACAATTCGATCTGATCCGATCCAATGCCCACCCCTAATAAGGATGGTGAGAAGAAGAAGACGAAGGAGAAGAAGAAGCACGAGCATGGCCATGATCATGAGCACGGCCACAGCAGCAGCAGCGACAGCGACTGAGGTTCATCTTTCTTCTGCTCTTTCTGTGTTTTAGGTTTTTCTTATTTACCTATCATCCATTATTGTTGTGGAATGTTGGAATTAAGTTCAGTTTCGTTCGATTTTTGTACAGAATTCTCAAGAAATAAAACCAAATTTCATTTCTTTAGAATTTGAAACCGACCCGAGCGGATCAATCGGGTTTAGTCCGGTGCAGGATTCGGCTATGTTTTGAGCACCTATGGCTAAAAAACCATAGATTTTTAACACCAACCAAAAAGTGACGATCGGCATCTAATTACTCCAAGCAGGTGCCGACGTGACGATCTGAATGACCCCTTCTCGCTCTCTTACTTTTTTTAATTTCACACAAAACGGTGCGTTTGATCGGCACCACTGACGTCGACGGTGGTGGTGTGTTCAACCGACCCAGTTTTAATGATGTTCGAGGTGGGCATAACCGACCCAATAAAATCATAATGGGTCGGTTGGGTTTGAAATAATCGGGTTGTGGGTCGGTGGCCCAAAAAAATCCAACCTGCTAACCCGACCCACGGGTTCATTAAAAAGAAAAAACCCTATAGTCTGGCATCCACCAATCCATTCAGCCGACACCCTCTCCCTCTTGAGCTTCTCCTGATCCTGCTTCCTTCAGCCGATCTGCATCTCCCGATCGAGTCCGTCAACGGCGCAGCTGTTAAGTCTTGAAAAATAGAGAAACTAAAATCTAACCTTTGTTTTTACTGAAGTTTGACTATCTTCCCTTATATATTTTAATTACATTTTATCTAGAAAAATTATCAAAACATTTTTATCAATTTATATAACTATTTTACATTGCATTTTAAAAAATATTAGATTTCATTATCCTCGTGGGATCGATAATCTTTTATATTACTTGAGTGTGCACTTGCGGTTTTTAACGAAACATTCGCACCCAACAGCAGCCCCCATCCGGCCATCCAGATATTCACTCTCTCTTCTCTTGCTGCCATACCGGCGCAACCCCCATCCTTCGCCCTTTCACTTTCAGCTGCAACTCAAAGCTACTGAGAGAGCATATATATCTTGTTCTCTTCGTTGTTTGTGCCTTGCCTCGCCTCGCCGATTCGTTGCTAACCAGTAACTGCTCGTCTATGCCCATCGACGACAGAGAAATTCGATTTTGGAATCGGGTTTGCCGGATTTTCATTTTGGCTGCGATTTTTTGGATGGTCAGAATCGAAAATACAAAATGAAATCTCGTAAGTTTTGCCCTGTTTATTTTTGCAAGTTACTGAAAATTAATATGATGAATATTGAGACAGATCTAGGTTTTTGCGTCTTCTATTTTCTTAGATATTGAAATTTTAATTATATTATTGATGTTTTTTAATAAATAAGCGAACCCGCTAACCCGACCCATACCAACCCAAACCAGTGCCGGTTGGTATGGGTTCGGTTACAATCGATAACATAACCCGTTCGGGTTACCGATTGTAATTCTTAGTGGTCGGGTCTGTTGGGCTTTGGATCCAACCCGATCCAATCCGACCCGGTGTTCGTTCCTCTTTTGTCTTTCACTCCCCGACATGGCAATAATAAAAGTAGTAAATGGAGGTGCATGTTAACCTAACTCTACGCTGCTCCACACTGAATCCTCATTCGCCGTGGCACTAGTGCTGGCAAACGGCTAGCTCGCTCGTTTGGCTCGGTGCTGNTGAAACACACACAAACCTCAAAAAAAACAGAAAGAGTCCAAAGTGATGGGTCATGTCTCTCTTTTTCCTTGGAACAAGTTAGTGACCCAACACGATTAGCTCGACAATGTAGCGGCTCGAGCTTTTGCTCGAGCCGAGCCCGAGAGTGCAGCTCGCTCGAGTTGGCTCGTGGGCTCGGAAATACCGAGCCAACCGATCCGGCTCGAAAGCCAGCTCGAGAGCTGGCTCGGTTGGCTCGGACCACTTGTAGTGCGGTCGACACTTAGTATACACGCGGTCGACACTTAATGCATATGTAAATTTGGATGGCCGACCGCAAAATAAGGTGTCGACCGCTATACGTT
>QAOC01030139.1:0-93207 GCA_003255005.1 Begonia fuchsioides | reverse complement strand
ACACCTGTACTGGTTAGGAGAGTCGACACCTATTCGACATCTACCCTTGCAAGAATGGGTATTATGGAAAACACGGACGGCGAGTGGATCTTCAAAGGCGATCATCCGGGCTCGACATCACAGGCCCTCCAGCACGAGGGGGCTGAGTACGACCAAGAACAACGCGCTGCAGCAGCTAGTCGTGCGTCGACAACCCGCCGGATCGAGGCATCTTTGGAAGACGTCAAGCTTTTAACGGAGAATTCATTTGAGAGAGTCCAATGACGGCTTGACACGATGGATGTCCGCCTCGCTACATTGGATCGGCGGTTCGACGAGGCACAAAACCGACAATGGGCTGGAATTTTTTGTACTTCGCCGGCACCCTCACCCACAGCTGCTCCACCTCCATCGGACGATATCCCTATGGAGTAGGTTCGTTCTTTTATACTCTTTTCAAACAATTAAACAATTTTTTGTAACATATTTTACTTTTTAATGGCACAATGAATGCTTTCAGTGTTTCTATTTCGATTCGTACAATGCATGAGTATTAATTGTTAACTCTTTTGCGAATTGATTTCAAATTGGATGCTTTCAGTGTATTGTTTATTCGATGTATTGTTTTCGTGTTTCTTTTGCGTAATGGAGGCGATACATACAAATGTTATCATGCAAATTTTTTTTTGGCTTGAAGAAAACAATATGCATAAATTGGTCATTACATAATATCGAATAAGTTATACAACTTCAATATACGAATTTTTTTTTTTCTTGTTTGGCTCGGCTCGTTTAGGCTCGACTGGCTCGGATCAGCTCGCTCGTTTAGGCTCGAGGCTCGCGAGCCGGCTCGAGCCAAATTTTTTTTAAAAAAGCTCGACAGAGCCGGCTCGAATAGGCTCGACAGGCTCGAAAGGCTCGGCTCGTTTGGCTCGACAGGCTCGACGAGCCGGCCTTCCCCGGGCTCGAGCCGGCTCTACGTGGCACTGCACTTCCCTGGCCACCAACCCGGCTTCGACGGCACGTGATAGTTTGCGTGTGACGTCAGCTAAAAATAGTTAGAATAGGGGAGCATTTCTCGTCACTCACCCAAATCTCAGATCTGCGGCCTTCTCCACTTTCTCTATAAATTCATCCCAACTCCTTTCTCTTAGATCTGCTCTTTTCCTCTCCATCTCGCCATTCTCTTCTTCTTTACATTCCGGGAGGAATCAGTCTCAGTTTGTTCTTCTTACCCTTGCTTTTCCTTCTCTCTCTTTTTTTTTTTTTCTTTTAGATCTCTGTGCGTGTACTGCTCTTGTGTTTTTGAAGTTCTGTCGAGTCCAAATTAAGGTTTCCGAAAACTCAGCCCGATTTCACCTATTTCTCAAAGAGGCCCAAAATTTATTTTTATTCTATTTTTAATTGGCAGAATTTTGCACTCTCCGAACCTCGGCAGAGACCTATCATTGTCGTCTACCATTGGAAAATCGATTCGCCCCTCGCCGTCGCTCGAGTCGCCTCTCACCGTCGCTGTCTCCACCAAGCCAATCACGCTCACCTTCGCTCTCACCGTCTGCGGAGTCGCTAACAACGACTAATAGGGTATGTTCCTTGTATGCTCCAATAATCAACAATTGTTGGAGATTGTTGATAGTTCTTTATCTGAATGTATTGTGATATCTTTGGATAACTTTAGAAAGGATTCTGACAGCTATGTTTTTCTTTCATTTATTCCTATTTGCTGCGATTATTATTTCAATCTTAAATGACATTATCTCATGTATGTTTCACAGACACGGGTAACCTTAACAGCTTTCTTTTTGTCGTCTATCATTGAGTTGAAGTAGCGTACTGAAAAGCATGGGTAAGGTTTCTTTCTAACTTTTTTGGATTTTGGTCAAGTTGAGTTATTTTTCTACCATATTGATTGTAAACTTAATGTTTGCTACATCATAGAGTGCATGGTAATATCTGGTCAAGAAAGACGAAAAGGAGAACGAAAAAGAAAGATGGCTCAAGAAGAAAATCACGCTTTGATTCAACAACTGGTATGTAGAGTTTTCTTATTTAGCAGAATCTATGTTGGTATTATCGCTTGTTATGACTTCTATATTCATTTGTTACAGAGGTGTAAAAAGAAACATTTTGAGTTGAAGAGTCAAAATGATTCTCCAACTGAGAATTCAAGTCTTATCCAAAATCCGCTTCCAGAGTTTGAGTCTAAGTCTCTCCTACAATCTAAGGAAAATGAATATAGACCAAGATCTTCAAAGTTGGTAAGTAGAAAAGAGAATTTGCAGAAAGGTTTAAGAAAACAAAGTTTGAAAGATACCTAGAGATGGATATGCAAAATCATCTCTTTTCAGCTGAGAAGGATCTGGAAATGGAAAAGAAACTTGCAAAGAAACTGAAGGTCAAGAATGGAAAGTTAAATGGTGAAAAAGATGGTATAGATATCTTATTAGGTGATGCGGCTTTTGTGGATTCGTTTTCAGAGGAAAATCCTTTTAAAATGGAGTCACCTTGTGATTTAGATGTGAATAGTTTAAGATGTAAGGACAAATCATCTCAAGGACTGGAGGAGGAGAGTGACTCCATGAATGCTGCATCAGGATCTCTGGAAACACATGATGCATCGATTACTCTAGAAGAGGCTGTTGAAGTGCCTGTCGTCAAAGCAAAGACAAAAGCGTCTTCAAAACTAGGGAAAGGTGGAAAGGTAGAGAAAATTCATGTTAAGGTCTCTGCATTGGAGGAAAGTGAAAGATATGTGTCTCCTCATATGAGATCTCTCTGGGGAAGTGAGTCAGAAAATTATTCTCTAGCCCGCAGGGGCATTCGAGGTTGGAACTGTGAATAACATGTTGAATGTTTTGGCTTTTTTTTCATTAGAAATTGAGAGTATTCTGTTGTTTGTTCCAGGTCTTTTGAATAGGCTTTCTGGGTCAAACGTAAAATCAATAACCAACGAAATATTAAGTGTATGCTACCCATTTCGGTTTTACATATTTCAATTTTTTTCCTTGAACAAAATGGATTCTTATCTCATTTATTTTTTTCATTGCAGTTTGTTTCTTCAAATGCTGCTGCATCACAGATAATTATTAAAGAGGTTTTGACATCTTGCTCTGCTGGTCCTCGTGGCAATGAACAGTTAAATTTCATTCTTTAATGACCTACCTCTCTGTTAATTCTACTAGTCAATAAATCAAGAATGATCATTTTTATATTTTTTTTCTGTAAGATTGTTTGGTTCTTTTATTATTCTCTGCATTTTAGAACTGATATCATGGGTTATTGTTAATTTTGGAAATCAACACGATGTCATTGCATTTGTAATTTACCTACCAGAATTCTCATCAAAAGGACATTTGGATTGGGTTTAATTCAACATCTGTCTATTGAAATCCAATTTGATTCTTGCTTTTTTCAAAGGTCACCCCAATGGCCCATATGATGGGGAATTCAAAAACATGAAGACCCTGTTAGTGATAGGATAGACAGTGAATGGAGGTCAACAAGTGGCTATCATTGATCTAGGATTCATTACTGTTAAATTGGCTATTTTATATTTGCTTTGATGAATTGGTTAGTCAGGAATGTTCTTTTACTTTTTTTTCTTTCAGTGAGCAAAAGTTGTTATAAATCATCAAAGTTAACTTAGAAAAGAAGCTGCATTTTAATATACCTACCATACCTCACATGAGCATGTTATCTTGATTTATACATTAGTGATGGAATCGATCATGTTATCCTGCTTTCAAATTTCAGCAGTAATCAATCACACGTGTCCCTTAGTTCTGTTTTAAGCATTTTAGTGTCCGCCATTCTGTTTTCTAATCTTTTTGTGTCCAAAATTCTTGAGTTTACCAAGTTGTATAGTTGTACTTCTCAGCATTAGTATTGTTAGCAGTTCTTTGTTGGAAGCTATTTAGTGTTTGACTCTTTAAGAAACCAGGTTTCAGTCTTCATGACTTGTGATAAACAATTTGCAACTGCAGCAATTTATCACTTCTTTTCTTATGTATTTCAACTGAATCCCTGAACCTTTAATTATTATTTATGAAGGTATGCTGCTGTGTTTGCTGCTTTTGTTGCTGGCATGACTCATTATACTGGAAATAATTTTGGTGCAAAGCTTATAGCATCCTTGGCAAAAACTTTTGAGGTGAGTTAGTCCGATTGGAGCTATGAAAATAATTAATTTAAATTAAGGCTGCTGATGCCCAAAAAAATTATAGTTTTTCATGATTAGATGATAAACAAATGTGTAATAAAATTTTTGGTTGATGCTTAGGATAAATATTTTCAAGATGACAATCTTTCTGTGCGCAATCTCACTCTTCTGCTCTCCTACTTGTGCATCTATGGAGTTTGCTCTAGGTAAGAGACTTTCAAGACTCTTAAGCTAATTTATGGCCAAGTTAGTGGAAAAGTATGCTTTTAATTCAATTTTTTCCCGGAATAGGATCCCATTGGTATAAGAAACAACAGTTTATTGTGGTATTAAGCAAAAAATAACTGTCACTATCGAAAATAGAACGTTGAATATTTAACTCCTATTCTCTGTATTTGTGAGTTGTTTTTCCTATTTGAGTGTATTATTCAAACTCTCTAGTGTTCCCCTCAAGCTGGTGTGTTTAGATACTATACCAATCTTAGGTGAAGGATGAGGTTATTAGAACAATATGTGATCTTCAAAATGATAAGTTTAGCAATGTTGTTCTGGACCTGGTTTATCCAGTTTTTCTTGGTGTGTATTGTAAGAATTGAATACCATACATGCCATCATTTTTTCCCTTGTAAAACCTAAAGAGCAAGCAAAAGTAACTTCATACACGGTGATAACTCAATTGTTTAGTTGGGTCTACCTTGGTTCGTCATAGTGGCATCAAAGTGATATGCATATATTTTTACCTAACTTTCAAGGTGTCTATGAGATGCGAGGATTGTCATTTAAGAAGTCTGATTCTAGTATAATATTACATTATTAGTTATCTTAAATGTTTAAGTTGTGGGTTGAAACAACTATAATAATTTCAATTACTTCTTGATATTTTTAGTGTACGTCCTTCTTAATTTTGCTTTGGATGCAGCGAAACTTCTCACTTGCATTTTCTGATTATTTTCAGTGACCTAATTTATGACTTTTTGACTCTATTGTGCGACCGGTTGAAAGAAATTGATGTATCCACCATCCTGACAATTTTACAATGTGAGTAAATTTATGACATTATTTTACTTTTCTAGTCAGTCTCAAGAATCTTTAAATTAATTTATTAATTTTTTTCGCTATACATTCATTTTTATTCAGAAGTACCTAGAACCTATATAAGTTGCAAAAATCTGAACAAAGATTTGATGAAATTTGTGGGAAGGATCTTGTACTTTCATCTTTTCCTTTGAAGGGCCTTGCAATATCAATGATGAGAACATAATTGCTAATTGGCAATTTGCTCAGCAGGCTGTGGAATGAAAATACGTAGCAATGATCCGACTTCAATGAAAAATTTTATATTTAATGTACAAAATAAGGTCAAGGAGTTAAAAGCATTGTCTGGAGATAGTCAGGAAACTATGAATAACAAACGAGTAAGCTTTTCTTTATTATTTGTTATTGAGTATTTCCTAACTTCATTCTTTAATCAATTTTTAAATAATTCAATGATGATGATGCAGATGGAGTTCATGTTAGAAACCATATGTGAAATAAAAAATAACAAGAAAAGACCTAGAGAAGATACATCTCATGATTTGCTGGTAAAGAAATGGCTACAGGAGGTATGATTTGAAATTTATATTATTCCCTTTAGAGATTGAAAATCAAACGTTACCTAGGATTTTGACAAACTTAAAAAGTCCATATTATTGATTTTTTATGAAGACTATTTCTACTTATTCTCTGCTAGTTAATAATACTGTTTAAGGTTTTAGCTTTAGTATGTATGATTGGACTGAATTGGTGTCTAGTCACGATTTCTGCATTTTTTTCTTTGTGAAATTGGTTTTAGTTTGTGACTATTACTTTCCATGCTGCTTACTTATTGGTTTCATGTTGAGTGTCTTAGAATCAAGTGAAAAATGGGTTAAAGGAAAGGTTGAGAATCTTGGTAGGATACAGCATCTAAGAAGTGGGGGTACCTTAGTGAATGAAGCGCACTACTCTTGTGGCGCTTCTAGTGGAGGGCACAACAATTCACTTATTCATGAAACACTAGAGTCCTATTTTTTGCAATATGGTGTTGTTAGTTTCATTTTTTTCCATTTATTTGGTTCTTTTCTTTTGATAACAGTTAAAAGTTGGAGATCTCTCAATTAGAGGGCTTAAATGGGGCAAGCTAGTTGATCTTGACGACCGGTGGTCCCCATCTGGGGATGTTGTAGCGACCCAAGGAAATGCCGAAGAGGTTGCTAGCACAATTGACAAGGAAATTGGGGAAGCTCAAAAAATGCTTCACCTTGCAGCTGCACAGAGGATGAACACTGATGCGCGCAAGGCAATTTTTTGTATAATAATGAGTGGAGAGGATTACGTTGACGCATTTGAAAAGCTTTTACGATTGGATTTGCCTGGAAAGCAGGTGGGTTTTGTTTGTTTGTTTGTTTGATTGTCCCTCTCAAATAGGCTGGATGGGTTCTTCATTCCGTGACTCTTTTTCTAACTATGTGCAGGACAGGGAGCTCATGCGGGTCCTTATAGAGTGCTGTTTGCAGGAGAAAGTATTTAACAAGTACTATACTATTCTAGCATCAAAGTTGTGTGAGCATGACAAGATTCACAAGTTCACTCTAAAGGTAAACAAATTTTTACATCCAGCCAAACAAGGTGTTCAGTTTTATGTGATTTTAACTTTTGGAGGAATCTTATCACAATCAAACAGAGCAAAAGATAGCCCCAATAAGTTAGTTAATAGATTCATGTGCGTTTAGAAAAACATGTGCCTTCCAAGTGCTGTGATATGATTTTGTCATTTGTTGACTGTGACTACAGTATTGCATATGGGACCACTTCAAAGAGATAGAGACAATGGAGCTGAGTAGGTCGATGAATCTTGCAAAATTTGTGGCAGAGATGGTTGCCTCCTTCACTCTCTCGCTTGCAGTTTTGAAGACAGCTGGATTGAGTGATGTGAAGCTGCTAACTGCGAAAAGGATTATGCATTTTAGAATACTATTCGAGGCTATCTTGGAACGCCCGGACGAGCTTGTGTGGAACGTATTTAGTCGCGTAGCCGGTGATCCCAAGTGCGAAATTCTTCGCAGTGCCATGGAGTTCTTTATCTCCGAGTACGTGGTTAAAAGGGTCAGAAACTTGAGTGGAAAATTTAAGATTTTGAAGAAAGCCCTGAACAACGTTGAAGGAGTTCTGATGTAAAAATGGCCAATTAGGGCAGCGAATTTTGCTTATTATTGTTATTATTTTAAGTTTCAGAGAAAGAGGGATTCGTAATTAGCAATTTCTCGGCAGACCAGTTGAATCAATACAGATAGATGAACTCGTAATGTTTTTGACAAATGTCTGATGCGCAATTTTTTTAATCTGTGAGGGCAATTAGATAAACTTGTAAGACGCATTTCCATTTGTGTGGTTCTGTTGTAATATACTGGAGGCGTAGAAGAGGGGTGGGGCCGGGGGTGCACAAGAACGAAAATCCATATCCTGACTAGAAACACCAGTAGAATAAAAGCTGAAAGCTTTGTGAAAAGAGAGGTCAGCCTCCAAAATAATAAAGAAAAGTTGCAAGCGAACAACTGAAATAAATTGCTTGGAGCAGCATGAAACTGGACCGACCTAGAACACTTGATCACATGATTATTTAACCCAAAAAACACAAGAACGAGACTTTGGTTCTTACTCTCCCCTCTCCAAGCGAAACAAATTCAGAAGCAATAGGCGATGTGATGCGAGCTGCAGCGTTCTTTCACTTGGCACTTGCAAGCTGAGTGCGAAGAAGCTTGGCGGCTGCAACCATGTTTAGGAGGGCTGGCTTCACCTCTCCGTATTTTCTGGTTTTAAGTCCGCAGTCAGGGTTCACCCACAATATGTTGGTCTCCAGCACCGCAAGCATCTTGTTGATTCTGTCCGCAATCTCTTCCGTCGATGGGATTCTGGGAGAGTGGATATCGTACACTCCAGGTCCGATTCCAGCACCGTACTTCACTCCCTCTCGGAACACGGACAGAAGCTTCTCATCCGATCGGGAATTCTCAATGGTTATCACATCCGCGTCCATGTCGATGATGGAGTGGATAATGTCATTGAAGTTGGAGTAGCACATGTGGGTGTGGATCTGTGAGGTGGAAACACAAATAAGGCCCACTCGATCACACAAAAATATGATCATAATATGATGCTTTGACAAAGTAAATAATACCTGGGTTGTATCTTTGACACCGCAGTTGGTGATCCTGAAGGAGTGTACAGCCCATTCCAGGTAGAAAGCCTGCTCAGATTTCCTGAGAGGTAATCCTTCTCTCAAAGCAGCCTCGTCAATCTGGATGACGTTGATATTAGCCTTCTCAAGGTCCTCCACTTCGTCCTTAATGGCCAAAGCAATCTGATAGCAAGTTTCGAACCTGGTACAGATTTATCATCCAAAATCAGTATTCATGTAAAGATGGGTGACAGTTTCTTAAAGCACTCTTTTGTTTTCTAGGGGTGGGTACCTGGGTTGGTCATTCCTCACAAATGACCAGTTGAGAATGGTGACGGGCCCAGTAAGCATTCCCTTCATTGGGCGGGAAGTCATGCTCTGAGCCAATGACGACCAGAAAACAGTCATGGGATTGGGACGGCTAACATCACCAAAAATGATGGGTGGCTTCACGCACCGAGATCCATAAGATTGCACCCATCCGTTTACTGTGAAGGCAAAACCTGACAACTGTTCCCCAAAGTACTCAACCATATCGTTCCTCTACAATGAAAATGCACAAAATTAGAGAAACAAAGTGATTAGGGCAAAACATTAACAGCTTCGATTTTCTTCTAACATACCTCTGGCTCTCCATGAACCAGAACATCAATATCAAGTTCCTCTTGAAGCTTGACAACCTTGTTGATTTCCCCTTTGATGGAGCTGATGTATTCCTCCTCAGAGATCCTGATGGTAGCCAATCAGAATAAACAGCAAGAAAAACAAATGCACCATTTGTGAAGGGTTAAGATACTCACTTTTTTGCCTTGTACTCACGGCGACACCTTCTTAGTTCCAAGGTTTGAGGGAAGGATCCTATAGTGGTGGTTGGTAGAACAGGAAGGTTAAGCTTCTTCTGCTGAGCATCAAGTCTTGCACTCACATTTGTAGCACGACGGTGGTCAGAACCTCTCAAAGCAGCGGCCTGAAGAAGCAAGATATACCTATTATTATCAAATATACTTTCACAGCAGCTCTCTTCAATAAATATTAAAAATTGAAGCACGCACAGCTTTTTGAACAGCCTCATTCGTCACCCTTGGGGAAGACTTTCTGGAAGCAAGGGCTGCAGAGTTAGCTGTGAAGAATGCCTACAAGCATCACAGGAACATGAAAGAGTTGAGATTAAAATGAAAAAGAAAATGCAAGGGCAAACTGATATTAAAAACATGTTGGCATAGTTTGATATATGATCAGCTAAGACGCATCAAAATCATTTTTCAATGACAAGTATTTTAAACGCCCAGTTGAACTGTCACACATTTGGTAAAAGTCATTTTAAGAATGTAGAAAAAATAAAATGAAAAAGAAGAACATTAAATTACATCATATCTATACTTAAAATTTCAATTATATCTCCACTGACTGAATAAATTCTCTCCAAAAATCATTACTCATCAGTCATTGTAATATGAAAAAACTTACTGCGTCCTTTTGACCAGCCAACGCCTTGGCCAATGCATTAACTTCAATAATTTTCTGCGCCGCAAAAGCTAGCCATGACTTCAACTCATTGTCCAGCTTAGTCTCGTTAACAAGATCAACAGCAGTATGAAGAAGCGAGCACGATGTGGAGACCACAAGTTTATCTAAAAAGGTATCCAAAATAAATTAACTGTTCTATATAAAAGCAGGGATCATAATGAGGCAACAGACAATCCATACCTTTGCCTACTATGGCTTCCAGGGCATTCAATGTACTGAGAGAACCAGCAAGATCATTTGCCCAAATGTTCCTACCATCAACCACTCCAGCAAATAAATATTTTCCTTTGGGGAAGTTTCCTTTGACCAAGTCAAGGGTCTTAGATCCCCGAACCAAGTCAAATCCAAAAGCAGAAACACCCTTCAAAGAAGTCAATGTCTTGTATGCCTCCGCAGGAACATCAGCAAAATAAGTCTCAATTAGAACATTCAAGCCAGACAATGATGATTCCAGTTTTGAATAGGCATCAGCGAAGGCTGACAACTTGTGAGAATCAAGATCTAAAACCAGGGTAGGCTCATCAAATTGAATCCACGAGGCACCAGCAGCCTTGAGCTCAGAAATCACCTCCCTAATATTTAATGTAAATATTTTAATTATCAGGCCGGATAAAAAAGTAGCCAGGGGCAGTCAGTGAAGCTATATTCTCACTTGTAAATAGGAAGAATTTTGTCAAGAAGTGAAAGAGTAGAAAAGGTCTTCACCACCCCTTGGGCAGGTTTAGAGAGCAAAAGATATGACACAGGGCCAACAAGGACAGGAACTGTCTCTATTCCGAGCTGCATTAGCAAAAAGATGTATGATTATTTTGCACATATGATATAATAGAGTAATTTCACATGTATCTTTGTGGGCCCCTGTATGGTCCACCATAATTGTCGATTAACTTTCTTGTAGCAAACACGGAAACTAAAGAATCACCAATTCATACGGATGGGCTGAGGTAGGGAAACCAAATACGACTATAGAAATATATACTCAGTAGTTAATGGCGGGAAACAAAAGACTGATTTGAGTGTCGACTGTAGAAATATTAGGGTATTCAACACAAAACACCCTAATCACCTGATTAACAGACTTCACACATCATGCCTGAACATGCCGACTATCTAATTAATAATCTCTAGAATCTCTCATACTATTGGACACTAAAAGATAATATGATGTAAAATAACAATGATATAGCAGAGCACACATACCGACTTAGCTTCCTTGTATTCAGTCACTGCTTTATGTGAAGCATAAGAAAATTTCACCTCGGGTCCCAGCTCCGGCACAATGAAATGGCTGAATCAAGATAAAATATATTAGTACGACACGCACAATTGACCAATTTTCCAGCAAATACAAAAAAGAAACTATAGCTTTCCACCACTCCAAAAAGTTGTCACTTACTAGTTGGTGTCAAACCACTTGGTTATCTCCATAGCTGGTACAGAAGCATTTCCTCTTGCCATGGAGAAGTAAGTATCAAATTCAATCTCACCACCTTTCCAACCATATCTTGGAGGAACAGCACCTAGCGTAGCAGTGGTGTCTAGCACTTGATCGTAGTATGAAAAAGTGTTACTGGGGATGTACTTGATCCCAGCATCAGTCATCTGTTTCCAGATGGACGATCTGAGATCAGCAGCAACCTTTTTCAGATCCTCAGCACTGCTCTTTCCGTCCCAGAATGATTCGAGAGCAAACTTGAGCTCTCTCTTGGGGCCCATACGAGGGTATCCAACAATGTGAGATGCCATAGTTCTGACGTAATATCAATTATGATCAATATTAGCAAAGTACAATTTCCAATAAATACAATTACAGTGTCTACTAAAGTGAAGGAAATGAAAAAGATAAATATGACAAATGCTGGAATTAAAAGTAGGGGTGATACCTTCGGGTTCGGGTCGGTTTTTTGGGAAAAAAATAACCGACCCTGAACCGATCGCTTACCATAACCGATCCAAAACCGATCCAAAATTTTGGTTTGGATTCGGTTCGGTTTCGGTTAATTGATACGGGTTGACCCACGGGGTTGGGTCGGTTTGAGTCAATTTTGGGTCGGGTCAGCATCAGTTTTAGGTATGTCCAACATCAAATTTGGGTCGGGTCAGCATCAGTTTTAGGTATGTCCAACATCAAATTTGGGTCGGGTTGGACGATTTTAGGTCGATTTTAGGACTATTTTACCTCGTTTATGAGTCGATTTTAATCAACGTCATCTGAAAAAAAAAGAAAATTAAGTGTTTCACATTTGAATTAATAAATAATCTTCCAAAAACGTAGTATCAAAAATAGAAACCTCAATAGAAACACTAACTCACAAAAAAATTAAAAAGAATAATTACACCAAATAAGCTATCTAAAAATAGGGGGGAGCATAATAAAACCGAAATCAGTAAACCGAACCGAAACCGAAAAAAAAACAAAAAAAAATTGGTTATGACCATTACAAATTACTGCTTCGGTTTAGGATATAAAAAACCGAATGTTTTTAATTTTGTTTCGGTTAATTCTTTTAAAACCGATAAAAACTGAACCAGAAGTTGACAAATGAAAACTGGACTAAGGAGATATGAATTTTTGAACGATATTCAGTATTTCATATAATTGATATTTTTACTCTCTGAATTTGAAGTTTATGTTTTCTACAAAGTTAAAGTAGACTTAATAAGAAAAAGAATGACTTTTGAATCACTCAATTCAGAGCTATGCATACAAAGTTATGAGTGTTGCAAGTTAGTAGATAGAAATTGAGAGATGAATGCTGTCGACCGCTTATAGAATAGGTCGACTGGTTCCCGATTTCCAGTATGCATGCTCTCTGTTTTTGAACAACGGTCGACTTGTTTGGTCGACCTATGAACAATGACCGGTCGACACCTTAACTTTTCAAGCAATAGCGGTCGACCTATGAACAGTGACCGGTCGACACTTTAAAACTCTCGGGTTTGAACATCGGTCGACACCTTGTATAAAGTGTCGACCGCTCTTTGAAGTTATCCGAAAACTTTTCATCTTCTACGCGTGAAATTGTTTAAAAAAAATCATCATTATGGAGCCTTGACCCTTCAAGTTTTATTCGGCCATTCAAGCTCCAAAAGCCATAGAACAAGTTTCCTTCCCTCAATTCTCCTTTTTGCGGAGAGTTTTCCTTCCTAAATACTCTCTAGTAGCTTGAGAGAAAGTTGGAGCCTAGGTGTTCTTGAAAAAAAATCAAGGAAATTAAAAGAAAGTGAATATGAATTTAGCTTGGAAACGAGGTAAGAATTCATTGCTTGTGTTTTGTCCTTCGAGACCTACATCATAAAGGGTGTGTTAAGAATTGTATGTCTAGTTTAGTTATAATAAGTATGATTAATAAGATAAAATGATTGTGTACGTATTATTACTGTTTTGGAGTGCATCTCACCATGCATCGGTCATATTTTGAGGGATTGATTAGTGATGTGTGACATTAAATTTTATTTGTATTTTATAAGTAACGTCTAAGTACTTAAAACACGAAATGAACAATAAAAGTAGATTTATTATTATCTTGGAGATGTTTGTTCAATGAATGCCTGAATGATATTATGCTCACAAGTATGATTAATAAGATAAAATGATTGTGTACGTTTATGATAAATAATCAAGTTATGCATGCATTCATATTCATGCATCATGTTTTAAGAAAAGTTACGAAAGTATTTTATCATGCATGATTTCAAAACGTCGCCCAACCGTATGTTGAGAATGAGATATGGGGAGAGTTGTCTCGAGGGAGGCCAAATGATGCTAATACCCTATCCCGAGAATTCTCTCATACGATACATGAAAAATGTCAAGCAAGTAAAGATTAAGATTAAGAAAACTCGGGGGTGGAGTTGAATTGGTTGCTTTTTCGAACGGGCCTAATGGTGCTCTGTGAGCTGTCTGTGAGGAAGGCCAAATTGTGTCATTCTCTCCCTTACGTGTGCCCGCTTATCATGTCAAGAATGATGATCAAGTATCAAGTTAAGAATCAAGATAAAGAACAAAATGAAGCATGGTTTTAAACATGACATGAGCATTTTAGGCATGTTGGTGATATGATTTCTTACTGAGCCTTAAGCTCATTAATTAAGCTTTGTGATGTAGGTGATGAAGCTCGGGATGAAGAATTTAGTCCTCATCACGTACCATGATACGTAGATGGAGCTACTTTGGAGCGGGATGTTTACGAAACCAAGTGACGACTCGTGGGTGAAAGAAGAAAGAAGTTTTAAATATTTTACTAAGAACTTATGTTAAGTAGTTCGATGGGCAATGCTTAAATTTTTTGTACTATTGTCTATCCATGACATGTATATGATAATTTGATATATATAGATATTCTATGACATGTTTTATAAGTATGAGAAGATAATCTTATTAATTACTTTTAATGTCTTACGCTTCCGCTACGATTTTTTAGTCAAGAGTTTTGAATGAGATTTTAAAAAAATAAATTTTACACTGTCATTAAAGAACGAGATGTTACAACATGGTATCAGAGCGGACCGCGTTTTAAAATCGGTTTTGCAGACCGCTTGATTTCGTAAACATCTGCTTGAAGACTCCAACCATTGTAAGTAGTTTGAAAATTTTAGTTGATTGTAGTATTCATGTTTTTGTTTGTTTGATTCTAGGATTAGTAGAACCTATTAAGAGCGTAACGAAAGATGAGTGAAAGATTTAGTCAAGAAAACGAGAATACAATCGACCGATTGGTTAGTTTGGTAGAGCGTCAATCACAGTACTTGGAGGAATGCCGAGCAAGGGGAATCCATGATAGTGATCGGAGGATTAATAATAATGACTCAAGCTGTAAATGATTTAATCGCCTCCATCCCCCAAGTTTCAATGGACAATCGGCCGATCCAGCTGTGGCCGAAGAATGGATACGAAGACTGGAAGACTTGTTCGAATACGCAAAGGTTGAAAGGAGGGACACGATTTTATGCTCCACATTTATGATGGAGAATGATGCCCATTTTTGGTGGGATATTGTGAAAGCCTCAAGAGATATAAGCGACATGACTTGGAATGAGTTTAAAGATGAGTTCAACACTAAGTATTTCAACCGTGCGGTTCGGACGACGAAGATGGTTGAATTTGGGCATCTTCGCCAAACCAGAACAGTTGGAGAATATATTCGACGCTTCGAGGCTTTATCAGGGTTTGCCCCTCACTTGGTGGCAATGGAAGAATTAAAGGTTTACCAATTTACTCAATGGCTGAAATTGGAAATATACCGAGGAGTTAAGACGGCGAGTATGGAGAATGCCCGCTACACTAGTGTAGTGGCAAAAGCTTTGGAGATTGAAGAGGTCGAAATGAAATTTTAAAGGTACCGGGAGTCTCAAAAGTAGTTCGTGAAGTCAGTACCGCCACAATCAAACAGTGGATGGCAACCACCAAAGGGAGTTAAAAGGCCTAATGAGAATAAAGCAGAAATAACTCAAGGAAAGCGCATTCAAGTACCTCAACAGAACGAGTTATGTCCCAGTTGTGGAAAGAGGCACTTTGGGAAGTGCATGGCTGGAACGGAAAAATGTTACAAGTGCAAGGAAATGGGGCATGTTGCAAGGGACTGCCCCCAACTCAAACAGGAAGCACAGAAGGTAGCACCAAGGGTTTTTGCGATGATCGAGCCCGAGGATACTGATCAACCCACGGTGATTTCAGGTACACTACTTATTAATGGTATGCTTGCGTATGTTCTAATAGACTCAGGTGCTACGCACTCTTTTATGTCCCTAGTGTTCGTGCGTAAACTGAACTGCTCACCAGTGGAAGCTAAACACGTATACGATGTGATGCTGCCATCTGGCGAACAGCTACACATGAACCACATTCTGAATAACTGTGTGGTAATGGTGAACGGTCGAATCATGTACACTGACTTCATAGTTATGGATATGAAGGGCTATGATAGCATTTTAGGGATGGATTGGTTATCCCGTCATTATGCTACCATAGGTTGTAGACCTAGGTTGGTGCAATTTCAACCTCCTGGGGAAGAAGAACATTGTCTATACGCTACATGTGGATTTCGAAGTACGACTATGATCTCGAGTATGGAAGCACAAAGGATTCTAAGGACGGGGTGCAAGTGTTATTTAGCTAGCATACTCGACACACAACGAGCACTTGAGCTAAGAAAAGAGGACATAAAAGTGATCTAAGAATTTCCAGAAGTATTCTTGGATGACTTGTCGGGACTACCACCGGATAGAGAAATTGAATTTGTAATCGACACATATCCAGAAGTCGAACCAGTGTCAAGGAACCCCTATAGAATGGTCCCAGGTGAACTGAAGGAGTTGAAAATGCAATTAGAGGAATTATTAAACAAAGGCTTTGTTCAGCCTAGTTTTTTGCCATGGGGTGCTCCGGTACTCTTTGTCAAGAAGAAAGATGGGTCAATGAGGATGTGTATTGATTACCGTGAGCTGAACAAATTGACAGTGAAAAACAAGTACCCATTCTAAGTCCGAAGAGGAGCATGAGGAACACTTGGGAGCCGTATTGACATTGTTGTAGGTACATCAGCTGTATGCAAAATTTTCCAAATGCGAGTTTTGGCTTGACAAGGTTCAATTTCTCGGACACGTGGTTTCCAAGGACGGAATCTCGGTTGATCCGTCAAAGATAAAAGCTGTTACAGAATGGTCACCGCCAAGAAATGTAGGTGAAGTGAGAAGTTTCCTTGGATTGGCGGGTTACTACCGACGATTTATTGAAGGGTTTTCTAAGATTACGACGCCCCTAACCCGATTAACAAGGAAAAATACGAAGTTTTGGTGGTCAGAAGAATGTGAGCGGAGCTTCCAGGAATTGAAGCAAAGGTTGACCACGGCCCCAATCCTAACTCTTCCGACTGACAATGGGAAATTTTGTATATACTGCGACGCTTCTAAGATCGGACTTGGATGCGTTTTGATGCAAAATGGAAAGGTGATCGGGTACGCGTCCAGACAGTTGAAGAGGTATGAGCAGAATTACCCGACACATGACCTTGAATTAGCTGCAATAGTGTTTGCCTTGAAGATATGGCGACATTACTTGTATGGTCGGGAAAGCGAGGTTTATACTGACCACAAAAGCCTCAAATATTTATTTTCGCAAAAGGATTTAAATATGAGGCAAAGACAATGACTCGAATTTGTGACAGATTACGATTTTGAGATAAAGTATCATCCTGGAAAGGCCAACGTAGTCGCGGATGCCCTAAGTAGGAAAACAGCTTTAGTACAAGCAATGGTGTCTACACTACCTACCCAACTCCATGAAGAAATGGAAAGGTTCAATCTCGAGGTGATTCCAAATTTGGGTATTGAACTAATGGCTTTAACCCTTACACCTAACGTGTTGGAGAGAATAAGGATCTGACAGCAAGAAGACCCAATGTATAGAAAGTATCAATTGGGTAAAGAAAAAGTCTCCTCTGAATTGCATTGCTCTTTGGATGGAATTCTGAAGTATGGAAATAGATGGTACGTACCAGACAACACAAGTTTAAGGAGCGACATTTTATTGGAGGCACATTCGTCTAAGTTCTCGATGCATCCGGGAAGTACAAAGATGTACCGAGATTTAAGACAACATTTTTGGTGACCCGGAATGAAGGAAGATGTGGTTAAACATGTGGAGCTTTGCCACATTTTTCAACAAGTTAAGGCTGAGCATCAGAGGCCGTCCGGAACGTTACAAAACTTGCCAATTCCGGAATGGAAGTGGGAGCATATCGCTATGGACTTCGTGGTCGGATTGCCAAGGACTACGAAGGAACTTGACACAATATGGGTTGTGGTAGATCGATTAACAAAATCAGCCCATTTCTTAGCAATTAAGTTAAGTTCGAGCATGGATCGGTATGCTGAACTCTATATTCAAGAGATTGTAAGACTGCATGGAGTTCCGGTCTCCATCGTTTCTGACCGTGATCCTAAATTTACTTCGAGATTTTGGAAAAGTCTACAAAAGGCTTTGGGGACGAGCTTAAGTTTAAGTACTGCATTTCATCCCCAAACTGATGGTCAAACGGAAAGAACCATACAAATCTTAGAAGATATGCTACGGGCATGCGTGCTCGAAGTCCAAGTCACATGGAGTAAATTGTTGCCTTTGGTGGAATTCACCTATAATAATAGTTACCAAAGCATCATTGGTATGGCACCATATGAGGCACTTTATGGTCGGAAATGTAGATCGCCACTATATTGGGATGAAGTTGGTGAAGCTCAATTCTATGGTCCCGAAATCCTTTAGCAAACCAAGGATCAAGTGCGAGTAATAAGAGAACGGATCAAGGTAGCGCAAAGTAGGCAGAAGAGTTATGCAGACCGACGAAGGAAAGAGTTGGAATTTGAAGAAGGAGATGAAGTATATCTAAAGGTATCTCCGTTTAAGGGAGTTAAGAGTCTCAGCAAGAAGGGAAAACTTGCTCCACGGTATGTTGGACCCTTTTTGATAATCAAAAGGATTGGGAAAACAGCCTACAAACTTATGCTACCATCAGCTATGCAAGGGGTACATGACGTATTTCATGTGTCCATGTTACGAAAATCCATGAGAGATCCGGATCATGTGATAGAACCAAGTAATATCAATGTAAATCCGACTATGACATACGAAGAAAGGCCAATCAAGATATTGGATTCAATGACAAAGGAACTACGGAACAAACAAATTCCTCTCGTGAAGGTGTAGTGGAGGAATCATTCGGTCGAAGAGGCCACTTGGGAGAGAAGATAGGACATCGAAAATGTGTATCCTGAGTTATTTTAACCGGTAATTTTGAGGACAAAATTTATTTTAAGGGGGGTGGAATGTAACACCCGACTTTTTTCCACATACCTTAAGTTTTATCAATGTTGAATGATGAACGAAGTTAACCTATGTTGACCGTTAACATTAGTTGATTTTCAAGAAGATAAACTCTTAAAACGAGTTTCACTCCTTCTAATGAAATTAAGTGAATTAGTTGATGAAACTATAACAACAAAAATTACTCAATTTGGAGGTTTTTAGAGAAAGTTATGGGTTTTGGAAATTTAAAGTTAGTAATAACCACCAAGTTGAAAATCGATAACTAGGTAGTTTCAGTTTTCCTATTTTATCATGCTACAGATGAACTTAAATGACAAAGTAATTTACTAGGAACTTATAGACGCCATCAAAAGGAGAAGATTGATAGGTTGAACAACTCGATTGGAGTTGTGGTGCAAAAGTTATACCCGTTAGAAGTTGACAAATGAAAACTGGACTAAGGAGATATGAATTTTTGAACGATATTCAGTATTTCATATAATTGATACCTTTACTCTCTAAATTTGAAGTTTATGTCTTCTACAAAGTTAAAGTAGACTTAATAATAAAAATAATGGCTTTTGAATCACTCAATTCAAAGCTATGTATACAAAGTTATGGGTGTTGACAGTTAAAAAGATGGAAATTGGGAGAGGAATGCGGTCGACCGCTTATAGAATAGGTCGACCGGTTCCCGATTTCCAGTATGCATGCTCTTTGTTTTTGAACAACGGTCGACCTGTTTGAACAGTGGTCGACCTATGAACAGTGACCGGTCGACACTTTAAAACTCTCGGGTTTGAACACTGGTCGACACCTTATATAAAGTGTCGACCGCTCTTTGAAGTTATCCAAAAACTTTTCATCTTCCACGCGTGAAATTGTTTAAAAAAATCATCATTATGCAGCCTTGACCCTTCAAGTTTTATCTGGCCATTCAAGCTCCAAAAGCCATAGAACAAGTTTCCTTCCCTTAATTCTCCTTTTTTGCAGAGAGTTTTCTTTCCCAAATACTCTCTAGTAGCTTGAGAGAAAGTTGGAGCCTAGGTGTTCTTGAAAACAAATCAAGGAAATTAAAGGAAAGTGAATAGGAATTTATCTTGGAAACGATGTAAGAATTCATTGCTTGTGTTTTGTCCTTCGGGACCTACATCATAAAGGGTGTGTTAAGAATTGTATGCCTAGTTTAGTTATAATAAGTATGATTAATAAGATAATATGATTGTGTATGTATTATTACTGTTTTGGGGTGCATCTCACTGTGCACCGGCCCTATGTTGAGGGATTGATTGGTGATGTGTGACATTAAATTTCATAGTATTTTATAAGTAACGCCTAAGTACGTAAAACACGAAATGAACAATAAAAGTAAATTTATTATTATCTTGGAGATGTTTGTGCAATGAATGCCTGAATGATATTATGCTCACAAGTGTTTTCATCCATGATAAATAATTAAGTTATGCATCATGTTTTAAGAAAAGTTACGAAAAGTATTTTATCATGCATGATTTCAAAACGTCGCCCAACCGTATGTTGAGAATGGGATATGGGGAGAGCTGTCTCGAGGGAGGCCAAATGGTGCTAATACCCTATCTCGAGAATTCTCTCATACAATGTATAAAAAAAATGTCAAGCAAGTAAAGATCAAGATTAAGAAAATTCAGGGGTGGAGTTGAATTGGCTGCTTTTCCGAACGGGCCTAATGGTGCTCTGTGAGCTGTCTGTGAGGAAGGCCAAATGGTGTCATTCTCTCCCTTACGTGTGCCCGCTTATCATGTCAAGAATGACGATCAAGTATCAAGTTAAGAATTAAGATAAAGAACAAAATGAAGCATGGTTTTAAACATGACATGAGCATTTTAGGCATGTAGGTGATATGATTTCTTACTGAGCCTTAAGCTCATTAATTAAGCTTTGTGATGTAGGTGATGAAGCTCGGGATGAGGAATTTAGTCCTCATCACGTGCCATGATACGTGGATGGAGCTACTTTGGAGCGGGATGTTTACGAAACCAAGTGATGACTCGTGGGTGAAAGAAGAAAGAAGTTTTAAATATTTTACTAAGAACTTATGTTAAGTAATTCCATGGGCAATGCTTAAATGTTTTGTACTATTGCCTATCCATGACATGTATATGATAATTTGATATATATATATAGATGTTCTATGTCGTGTTTTATAAGTATGAGAAGATAATATTATTAGTAGCTTTTAATGTCTTACGCTTCCGCTACGTTTTTGAGTCGAGAGTTTTGAATGAGATTTAAAAAAAACAAAATTTTACGCTATCATTAAAGAACGAGATGTTACAGTTATAGATCTTAGAACCCAACGGTTGGTAACAAATGTCGGAGTTGGAATTTAGTAACGGAGTAGTTTCTATGTTTCAATCATATAATGCCTTAGAAGAGACTAATTGACGAAGTGTTCTTCTGAAAAGTTGTAGTCAACATCTAGATAAGAAGATTAATAGGTAGATCAACTATATTGGAGTTCTGGAGAGAAAGTTATGCTTGTTTGAAGTTGGATAAGAAAAACTGGACTATAGAATTATGGACTTTTGAGCGATATTCGGTATTTCGTATAATTGAACATAATAGGCTCCAAATTGGAAGTTTAAGTATTCTACAAAGTTAAACTAGACTCAATGAGAAAAATATGAGTTTTTGAATTAGAGAAATCCGTGTTGTTGAGAAAATGTTATGAAAGGTTTAAATGGTGGTTAACACCATGAATACAGAGGAGATACCTTGAACTCTCGGGTTTGATTACGGATTGAGAATTTATTGCTGAAATGTTGAATTTTAATGAAATTTTAAGGAATTTAATCCATGATTAATTAAGGATGGGCCAATAGGGAAGTGCCACGTGGAAAGGATGGTGACACCTCATTATTGAACCACATGACTCTTCACCTTCCAAAGGGATAAATTTTTTTGGAGTCTTCAGCTATTAGCTATCACGACCCTCAGATCTCTCTCTCAGCTCTCTCTCCTCTCTAAAATCCTCTCCAAATTTGTGTGAGAAAAGTAGGGTTTGTGACAAAAGTGTGAGGTTTTAGTGTTTTGTGCAAGAAATTTTGGTGTTTAAGAGATAGAAGTGCAAGAGAAGGAAAAGCCTACGACTCAAGCCCTAAGGTACCAAGAAATACCTTTAAGATGTTCCTTTTGGTGTTGTAATGACTTATAAGGGATAGAATTTACGTTACATGGTTAAGAATACATGAAATTGTGAAGGTAGTTTATGGGTATACACTTTATAAGTCATGTTACCCAGTTTCTGAAATATAAATTTTACAAAGTCTTTGAGTTACAATTTAGTTATAATCTCTTCTAATTAAGTGTAGCCAATCTTCTAAGGTTTATATTGGTATCTTATTAATTCTGATCTGATTAGTGTAGCGAAAGTTGTGTATATCCGAAGTTAAGGTATAAATAGAGTTTGAACTAATAGGGTCATGTTATACCCGATTTTAAAGATGTAGAATTTATAAGGCTTTTAAGTGAGAATCTGATCACAATGTCATCTGAAGAAATGTAGTAGATATCTTAAGCATGAAATTGGTACCTTAATTGTTTTGATCAGAGTTCTGTAACAAAAGTTATGAATGCCGAAATGTTCTGATAAAATAGGGTATTACAGGTTTTGCTTATATTATTTTATTTTATGATGTTAAGGTATATAAGCAAGCTCATTGGATCCTTAAGAACTCAGAATACTAAGCCTAAGCTAAGGAGATCAAGTAAGTAAATCTTTGCCTATCTTTGGCCCCTTAGGGGACTACATCATAAATAATGGAGTTGAGGTTGCATTGTTAGTATGAGTAATCTATTTGATTAATGATTATAAGTATATTAATGATAATATTTTGTTGGGGTATATCGCACCGTACACTGACTCAAATAATTTGGGCTTGATTGGGGCATGGTTGACATTTTTTTATGTTTGATGTTTAATGTGTAAATTGCTTTATGAGTATAATTATGCTAAAGAAAGTCTATGAATGTCATTCATGTTAGTGAGAGATGCTTGCTTATTGTACGTTTGCATATGATTTAGTTATTTTTAACATATCATGCACATGTATGCTCATGATCATGCTCATGATCATGCTCATGCATCATGTTTTAAGAAAAGAACGAAAATGTTTTTCATGCATGTTTTCAAAATGTCACCCAACCGGATGTCGGGATGGTATGGGACGTCTCCGGCATTCGATACATTAATGTATGTAAAGCTGAAACAATGGGATGAAGTCACGTGGTGGTAAGCTTAGTCGAGAGGGCTAAGTGATGTCACAGGGTGGTACCCAAAAATGTGATGAGCCTTGGTAGAACCACGGGGTGGAGCTTTTGATTAGGGCACACGGGTGAAAGTCGGGTCGAGAGGGCCTGAGCTTTCTGGGTCGAGAGGGTTTGTGCTTTCTGGGTCGAGATGGTCTGGGGGCTATCCGGCGGGATCTGTGGTCAAGGTGGTCACAGGGCGGAAAGCCAGGTCAAGTAAACGAGAACGATAAAGGATGAAATAAATTGTGTGTTTTTACGAAAGCACGAGCATGTTAGGCACGTAAGTTCATGAGATTACTTACTGAGCTTTAAGCTCATAGGTTATGCTTTGTGATGTAGGTGATGAAGATGAAGGTGATGGACTTAGCCCTCCCTATTTGATGTGATAATCACGTCGTGGATGAGGCAAATCTGGTGTGGGAAGCTTGAATCGTTAAGTGCCGACCAGTGGAGATGTCAAGAAATGTTTTGATGTATTTTGGAGTTTCGAACAATGTTTATAAACATGTTTACTAAGCGTTTTGTACATATATTTTATATGAATGATGATATGTGTGTTTTTCGTGTGATGTTATGTTTGGCTTGAATAAATGATGGGTTTTTCACAATTTTATCCAAACGCTTCCGTTGAGTTTTACAAAAAGAATTTGAAGCCAAACGCCTTTCCAAAATTGAAAATTTTATGTAGAAAAAAAGGGATGTTACACAGTGTCTCCTAACAAAGCGTTAAGTCAAATTATTTTATGTTAACTTTAATATAGTTGTCTGGGTTAGTAGTGGTAAGAGTTTTATTTTTGAAAATGATCTGACAGTGCCGGCTACTAAGATCAACTGTTTCAATGCCTTGCAAGGCGTATTACCACTCTTATAGCCTTGCAAAATCAACCATTTTTTGCTACACACAAACATGTACACGTATATTCGTTTAAACTCACTATAATTATCTTCACTAGACTCAGATATATGTTGTGTTTTCTGTTCTACTATAGTACCACAGTTAGAACGCATTAGCTCAACAACATACTAATGTAAAACGTTGACCTATTCATTGTCATACCTTTTGTTCATCATTTGAGCTTCCTTCTTTCTCCTTCTAGCAAGACTCGATGTTAGTGTAAAAGGATGTCGTTAAAAACCGCAAGTGCACAGTCCAAGTAATATAAAAAACAAAGATAACGAGACTAATATTTTTCAAAATGATATGTAAAATACCTAGTTGAACTTGGTAAAAAGGGTTTGATGGTTTTTTGTAAAAGATTAAATTAAATTAAAGAGTATGAAAACAATTTAAAAGGCAATGAATAGATTTGTAACGATGATGAAATTCAATAGCAAGAAGGTAAGATCGGAGTTTCTCTTGTAATTCACTTGTGGGTACATGCTTGTGCTATAGTGCAGATTACAATATGCATTGACAAAAGAATTTCTATCAAAATCGATGGCTGACATTACCTACCGATTAGGCTAATTTCTCAATTTCTTTCAATCTTATGGCAAGACTGATGAGAGCCGAACACTTACGTACCTGTTCCATTAATTTCCTCTTGAGCTAATATTTTTATTGAATAAAAACATCTTGTTAAATTTGAAATAAATCTGACACTCAAGTAATTCAACTAATTTCTATATAATTTTCTAATTAGATATTGGATTTCATTAGGTTTGTTATAACTGTGGCATGTAGCTTATACACGATAGGAATTTTAAGCTATTTGTATTATTTAATAATTGAAATAAATACAAACTCTGAGTTCATCAATATGATATTTCCCAATCTAACTACAATAAAAAAAATTCATGGTGAAACTAAAAAACAAAATATGACTGTTCAAATTCATCAATACATTGCTATAGAAATAATTGGATTCACCGGAGTAGCTTTACAACTTTGGTGGGGTAACGAGAGTTCTTAAATCAGCTTATGTTCATCTTAAATCAAGGATGCCCAATATTATCTCATTCTCGTCTCTAATTTTGGTCTCCGCTCTTGCTATACTTTTCAACGTCAATCTCCTCTTTTTAATATTCGTTGCTAGTTGTCATCTCTCTCCAATTGGTTGAAAATTCTAATTTTCATGCTGNACATACGAATTTTCAGCTCAGACTTTTTTTATTCACTGTTTCAACTGTAAATTTTTATAAAATTCGACCTTAACGTAACCATCTCGCTCTTCTGTAGGTAGGCATGAATCTGAAACAAGAGAATGAATAAAAATTGGTTGCTGCACTTTGTCGCTATGGCATGGAGAGCATTGAAGATTATCAACCCAACATCTACATTTGTTTTTCAATTAACAGACGATATAAAAGTATAACTCTCTCCTTAGTGACATGTCGGCCGTGTGAGACGAGGGTGATAATCTTAAATGCTTTTGAAATATTCTAAATAAAATTGATTTTATGAACCTTAGGAAATTATAAAAAATTTCTGAACCGTCCGATGTTCTATATTGCTACGTGGGCAGATCCTATTGATTCTTACAAAATAAAGATTTATTCATTCTCGAACCAATCATCAATCGTCGCTGCAAGAGAGCCTTGTCTCGCCCACGGAAAACACCTTGGAATCTCCGGTGATCGCCGCTCTTTCTCTTTCTCTTGTGGGACGCCATGACCAGCTCTTCTTCACCTTCGCGCCAGGTCTGCTCTGCCATTTTTTTTAAGATGGACTCCTTTCGATTCGGCGATTGTGAGTTAATGTCGCCGATGCTATCTTTGATTAATGTGGAGTAGTGACTGAATTTTTAGGCCTTGAGTAAGATTGCGTGCAATGGCTGCAGAAAGAGCTGGTAGAGTGGCAGATCAATCCTCCTGCTGGATTTAAGCACAAAGTTACTGACAATCTCCAAAGGTTTTTTCCTATTTTTCTGCACAGACACCTTGATTTTCTTTTTGTTATTTTTTCCTGCTTATGCTGATTTTACTTAGAATTTTCAACGGTGCAGGTGGATTGTTGAGGTCAACGGAGCGCCGGGGACTTTGTATGCCAACGAAATCTTTCAGCTCTAACTGGATTTTCCCGAACATTATGAAGACGTGTAATTCAGTTTTCAATCATGCTGGGATAGGGGAATGAACTGTTGAAGGAAGTTGACAAGAATTTTAAAGATGAAAGTCACGTTCTGGAGATAGAAGCCAAGTTCTGGTTTCATGTAAAAAGTTAACTGTTTTAGTTTTTGAATTTTCTGCTTGTGTAAGATCGTGAGTATGTCACGATTGTGTTTAAAATCTTTATAAATATTGTTAAATATGTAATGCAAGTAATCACATTCTACATTCTTGGTGAAAATTGATTTGTTTTAAGAGAGTTAGAAAATACTTTGTTTGCTCCTGTTTCTCAAAATTTTCCGGCGAGCAACTCTGGCGAAAGTCTTCCGATCACAGGCGAACAACAATTGGTATCAGAGCATCGTTGCTTTATGCCAAAGTATCTGAAACACGAATCAATGGCGATCAACACATCCCAATCAGTAAAGGAAACTGGAAGTGTTTCGTTCCAATGTCTGGTGTTGACAACGATGAACTACACGACGTGGGCGATCAAAATGGAAGCGAACATGGACGCCCAAGGAATCTGGGATGTCGTTGAGAATGGAGAATTTGATGATACAGACATCAAGAGAAGTAAAGTGGATCGAGCTTTTATTTTTCAATTGATCCCAGAAGATGTTCTTCTGTAGGTGGCGCAGAAGAAATCGGCAAAAGATGTCTGAGATGCATTGAAGATGCGGAATCTAGGTGCAGAACGCATCCAGAAAGCTCGACTACAAACACTTAAGAGTAATTTCGAAGCTCTGAGAATGATAGAGAACGAAACAATCGATGATTTTGCTGGAAAATTAAGCAGGCTAGCAACCAAATATAGCAACCTGGGTGAAATGTTGAAGGATGCTACATTGGTTAGAAAACTATTTGATTCAGTTCCTCATAGTTTTATTCACTTGGTGGCTTCGATTGAACAATGTGCAGATATTGAAGAGATGTCATTTGAAGAAGCAATTGGAAGACTCAAAGCATATGAAGAACGAGTCGGACAACGAACAAACAAGACAAGCCTAGAAAATCAACTGTTACTCTTCGACAGTGATTTGCAGACACGACAGAGAACCATAAATGTCGACCACACAAATCAAAAGGGGTCACATCCACAAACCTCAAATTGGAGAGGTAGAGGTAGAGGTCGTGGCAGAGGTCGCGGACGTGGAAGATGTGGAGGTCGGAGAGGTGAAACCACATACTGTCAAAATGGTGATGTTGTGGTTAATACCCATAAAGACAAATCACACATACAATGCTACAATTGCCAGAAATTCAGACATTTTGCATCAGAGTGCAAAAATCCAAAGCAACCACGCACAGAAGAAGCTAATCTAGCTCAGGAGGAAGAACCGGTGTTACTGAAAACAGAACACACAGAAAATTTGTGTGATCTATTCTACCTTGATGAAGAAAGCTCTCAATTACAAAACGGAGAAGAAGAAATTTGGTATTTAGACAATGGAGCCAGTAACCACATGACAGGGAGGAGATTATTTTTCGCAGAACTTGATGAAAAAGTGTCTGGGCAAGTGAGATTTGGTGACAACTCAAAAATTAAAATAGAAGGAAAAGGTAAGATCGTGTTGGTTGTAGGAACGGTGAACATCGAATACTCTCTCATGTTTACTACATACCCTCATTGCGCACAAACATCCTGAGTTTGGGCCAAGTAATAGAAGCAGGAGGGAGAGCAGATTTTCATGGTGAATTTTTGAAGCTTTACAACGGCAAAGGAAATTTAATCATGAAGGTACGACGTTCGGATAATAGACTTTACAGAACGAAGCTCAAGATTGCTAATCAAGTTTGTCTCTCGATAAAACTTGATCAACAAGCCTGGTTGTGGCACACGAGATTGGGACACCGGAATTTTCAATCGATTAAAGACATGGTAAAGAAAAATTTGGTTTGTGGTGTACCAAGAATCGAGCACCCAAAACAGATATGTAAAGGATGCTTAGTCGCAAAACAGAGTAGAACAATGTTTCCAACAGAAACGCAATACCGAGCAAGTGCGGTGCTAGAATTGATTCATGGCGATTTATGTGGACCCATTAATCCACCAACTCAAGGAGGTAACTTGTATGTATTCTTGTTGATTGACGATTATAGCCGTTATATGTGGGTATTTTTCTTAAAAGGAAAGAACGAAGCTTTCGATGCTTTCAGAAAGTTTCAGGTGTTGGCCGAAACAGAGAGTGGCCGAAAAATTAAAAGCTTCAGAATTGATCGAGGTGGGGAGTTCAACTCACTCAAATTCACGCAACATTGTGAAAGAGAGAGAATTGTGAGAAACCTTACTGCACCCTACTCACCTCAGCAGAACAGAGTTGCAGCAAGGCGAAATCAGACGGTGATCGAAACGTCGCGTGCTTTGTTAAAGACGATGTCAGTTCCATTGTCTATGTGGGGGGAAGCTGTGCGACATGCCGTCTATCTCATCAATTGTTTGCCAAGCAGAGCTGTAACAAACACAACGCCATATGAAATCTGGAAGAAGCGAAAACCAAATCTGGAACATATTCGAGTGTTCGGCTGTGTGGCTTACGCAAAGGTACTCACTCAATTCTTATCAAAACTTGACGATCGGAATGTTTGTGCAGTACATTTGGGAGTAGAATCTGGAACAAAGGGATATCGACTTTTCAACCCAATTACAAAGAAGATCGTGATAAGTCGAGACCGGTCATGGAACTGGAAGATCTCCGACCAATCAGAACCGATCGGAATCTGGACCAATATCAATGCTTCACAAGAAACAACAGTAACAAGAGAACTTTCAGATGATGATGGCGTCTATGATCAAAGAGAAACATCAACTACCTCCTCAAAGAACAATTCAACTGGTAGATCATCGGAACAGTCAGATTCTGACGAAACTCCGGTGAGAGGTTATCGACTGCTTTCTGATGTCTATGCTAGAACTCAACCAATTGAATTAGATTTGGATCAACTACTTCTCACTGAAGAAGAACCAGAAAGCTTCAGAGAGGCAGTAGAAGACACAAATTGGAAAATCGCAATGAAACAGGAGATCGAAGCAATTGAACTAAATAAAACGTGGGTGCTGATAAATTTACCAAAGGGACAGAAACCCATCTGTTTAAAGTGGGTCTACAAATTGAAGAAGAACCCAGAAGGTGAAATCGTGAAGCACAAAGCCAGGTTGGTGGCAAAAGGTTATGTGCAGAAACAAGGGGTAGATTATGAAGAAGTTTTTGCACCCGTTGCAAGAATAGAGACTGTGAGAGTACTGCTCGTGATCGCAGTTCGACAAAGCTGGAAGGTACACCATTTAGATGTAAAATCGGCTTTCTTACATGGTGTGTTGCAGGAAGAAGTATACGTGAAGCAGCCCGAAGGTTTTGTAAAGAAAGGAGAAGAAGACAAGGTGTATAAATTACACAAGGCGTTGTATGGTTTAAAACAGGGCCCTCGAGCTTGGAATGCCAGACTTGATCAAGCTCTGAAGAAGCTGAGGTTCAAACGCTGCACTCAAGATCAAGCAGTTTATCAAAGAAAGACAAACAACGATATGTTAATCGTTGGCATATACGTGGAGGATTTGATCGTTACAGGATCAAAAGAAACAAAAATCATAAGTTTCAAAAAACAAATGCATATTGAATTTGATATGAGCGATCTCGGAATACTTCACTGCTATCTGGGCATTGAAGTACAAAATCACAAAAATGGCATTATTCTGAAACAAGTTGGGTATGCGAAGAGGATTTTAAAGATTGTCGGGATGGCAGACTGCAATCCAGTATCTCATCCAATGGAAGACAAGACGAAACTTACAAAAAATGGAGAAGGAAATTCAGTGAATGAAACTGAATATCGGAGTGTAATAGGCTTCCTCAGATATCTATTACACACTCGACCAAATTTAGCATACTCTGTGGGGATTGTTAGCAGATACATGGAGTCTCCAAAACACAACCACATGCAAGCAGTAAAATGAATTCTGCGTTACGTGAAAGGAACTATCAATTGGGGACTTGTATACAATCGAAGAGAAGATGGTAATGTAATTGGCTACAGTGACAGCGATCTCGCAGGTGATGTTGATGATTGCAAGATCACGAGCGAGATGATTTTCTACTATTCTGGGAACCCAATTTCCTGGTGTTCGCAGAAACAAAAAACCGTAGCTCTGTCTTTCTGTGAAGCTGAGTTCATGGCAGCTTCAGCTGCAACATGCCAAGCAATTTGGTTGAGTCGTCTTGTTGGGGAATTAACAGATCAAGGAAGCAAAGAGGTTCAACTAAACATTGACAACAAATCAGCGATAGCGCTGATGAAAAATCTGGTCTTTCACGGTAGAAGTAAACATATAGATACCCCCTTCCATTTTATATGTGAAAGCATTGAAATGAAAATGGTAAAGATCGAATATGTATGTGGAAAGCTGCAGCGAGCTGATATATTCACAAAGGCACTTGGCAGAATAAAATTTGAAAAAATGCGTAATTTACTTGGATTGAAGGATTTGTCGGAAATCAGAATTAAGGCGGAGAATGAAGACGTGTAATTCAGTTTTCAATCATGCTGAGGATAGTGGAATGAACTGCTGAAGGAAGTTGACAAGAATTCTGAAGATGAAAGTCACGTTCTGGAGATGTAAGCCACGTTCTGGTTTCACGTAGGAAGTTAACTGTTTTAGTTTTTGAATTTTCTGCTTGTGTAAGATCGTGGGTATGTCACGATTGTGTTTAAAATCTTTATAAATATTGTTCAATATGTAATGCAAGTAATCAGATTCTACATTCGTGGTGAAAATTGATTTGTTTTAAGAGAGTTAGAAAATACTCTGTTTGCCCCTGTTTCTCAAAATTTTCCGGCGAGCAACTCCGGCGAAGGTCTTCCGATCACAGGCGAGCAACACATTATCCAATGGAATCCCCACAGGTATCGAAAATATTTGTTCTTTCTTTTTTTACTGTTCACTGCTAATCTTTACATAAATGTATTTCGAGTGTGAGGCCAGTGTGGTTCTTCAATGAAAATGTTTCTAAATGGAGCTAATTGAAATTCTTTGCTTGCTTTATTTAATGGCTATATTGCATTTTTCAGGTGATTTTTCTTGCACCAGCCCCTCTGCACCCACATATCTACAGCAATGGACATATTTGTTTAGGTACATCGAACACAGATCATTTCGTTACTTGTGGTTTCCCAAAAGTATACATTCATTTTCAAGTCATGTCCACTCGGCTTTATCATTTTCAATTCATATATCTTATATGCGTATGCAAGTACTTGCAGTACTGGGGCTTCATAATATCGAACTTCTTTTCAAAATCTTTCTGCAAAAATACTAGTGTGGCAGTTTGTACATTTGGAATCTAATGTCAATGTGGTTTGTTAGCTGCAGTTTTTTCTTTGTATAGTTTGCTGTTTGTATAAATGAAGCTAGGGGTAGTAATCGGATTGGATTGACTTGCAATCCAACCCAAACCGATTATATAGATAGAATCAGATCGATTTTTAATTTTTAAAAATTCGACATGAACTCAAATTACGACGTGAACTTAATTTTGGGTCGGATTCGGGTCGGATCAAATATACGATCGAATTGAGTTCGGATCCAATTTCACAAGAACTGACTCATCGGATCGTGTTGATTAACTAATAAAATCCAAAATTTGTCAAGAACTAATTGAATTTTAATTGGTTTAGGTCAATAACTTGTGGATTTAAAAATTACAAAACTGAACCTAAACCCGAACCGAAATCAATCCTAAAATTGAGTCGGATTTAGGTCGGATCAAATATACGATCAGATCGAGTTCGAATCTAATTTTATGTAATTGATCCATCATATGAGAACTATTTTCTATCAAACTCGACCCGAACCCGGTTTCAGCCTTAGTCAAAGCTGATGATTGTCGACCTCCTAGCTTGACAGGCATAGTGTCGAACATGGTGTGCAAAAGGGAGGCTTGTGTTTCAGCCATCACCGTAAACATTGGATGGCCATGTGTAGTCACTCTCACTGTCGATCCATGATTTTCAATGAAAAGTCGAAACCAAAGGTCCTTTGGATCGTCGGAAGTTCATTTTTTTAGGATTTTTGCAGTCAAGGTTTCATGTCTTGAGAGCTTCAATCAAATTCCTTATTTTGGTGAGTGGCTGGCTTTTCGTTTTCATAGCTTGATTGCAGTAGTTCGATGGAATTATCACTACAACTAAAAAACAGATTCACATGTACATTCAGCCAATTTCGGAACTCGCTATTTATAAACAACGATCAAAGATAACCAGAAAGAGTGCTATGTCGATGGCTTTGTTCTCATCGCAGCTTACAACGCTATATCATAATTATCAAGGTGTGGATATTAGTGTAAGGACATCTCACAAATGAATTACTCAATTAGACCACCATGATCGAGCCCCAACACGTATGTAAATTAGTAAACAATCATATTTAGATAAACAATAGAGCCATTAATGGGTATATGTTACGACGAATGGCCATGTAAAATGCAAGATGTTCTAATATTCTGCTCATCATGAGGATACAACTCATACAACTAGGATTGGGGGTTGGACCCAGGGGTTTCGTTCGGGTTTTCACCAAAATATAACTAACCCTACGGGTTCAGATTTCAATCTATTAGACTTGAAGCATATCTGATAGACTATTATATTCAAAATATAACCGACCCAAATATTTGGGTTGCGTTCCGTTCAGATTAAGTTAATTGATTCGGGTTGGGCCAAGTTGATGTCAGTTCGGTACAAGTTAAGCGCAAGTAGAACCGACACTATAGCGATCCAAGCCAGGCTCAAGCCCAGCTCGAGGCTAGAAGGCAAGCCCGGCTCGAACCCCCTGAGCTACCCGGTTACCCTGAGCTCCCGAGCCCCTTCCCTCTCCGGCAACCCTGAGCTCCCGAGCCCCCTTCCCTCTCCAGAGATCCCGACTCCCTGGCAACCCTAAGCTCGTGAGCCCCCTTCTCTCTCCAGCGACCTCGAGCTCCTCAGCCCTCTTCCATCTCCAGCGACCTCGAGCTCCCGAGCCCTCTTCCCTCTCTGGCGATCCCAACTCACCGAAGACCCTGAGCTCCCGAGCTCCCTTCCCTCTCTGGTGATCCCGAGCCCCCGAGCCCTCGTCGGCAGTCGATCTCGTGCTCAAAGGCCGGCGTTGATTCTTCGTCGCTTGTTGTCATCTTCTTCGTTGTCAACTATCGTTGTCGTCTTCATGTTGTCGTTGTGATGTCGTCGACCATCCGCCTTGGCGGCTGTCTCTTTTTGTCGAAGAGAAACCCCGCGAATCTTTCTCTAGTTGGCACGCAACGGTCATCAGACTGATGAATCATCTAACAATCAAAAATCTAGTCGTTGATTCATTCAACGCCTAGATTTTTGGTGTATTATAAAAGAGGGTTGGATGCACTAGATATTTATGGATACAATTAATGAAGAAATTGATAGTGACATTCAATCTTATAATTTCGATAATAATGAACTCGATATTTATTTAGACACTCGTTATCAACTCTCTCATAATGATACATTTGATATTTTGGGTTTGTAGAAAAATTACGCGATAATATATATCATATTCTTTCTAAAATGACAAGTGATTTACTATCACCTCAAGTTTCTATTGTAGCTTCTGAGTTTGCTTTTAGGCCATGTAAAATGCAAGATGTTCTAATATTCTGTTCATCATGAGGATACAACTCATACAACTAGGATTGGGGGTTGGACCCAGGGGTTTCGTTTGGGTTTTCACCAAAATATAACTAACCCTACGTGTTCAGATTTCAATCTATTAGACTTGAAGCATATCTGATCGACTATTATATCAAAAGTATAACTGACCCAAATATTTGGGTTGCGTTCCGTTTAGATTAAGTTAATTGATTCGGGTTGGGCCAAGTTGATGCGAGTTTGGTACAGGTTAAGCGCATGTAGAGTCGGCACTATAGCGATCTGAGCTAGGCTCCAGCCCAGCTCGAGCCCAGAAGGCGAGCCCGGCTAGAGCAAGCGAGCAAAGCTCGAACACCCCAAGCTACCCGGCGACCCTGAGCTCCCAAGCCCCCTTCCCTCTCCGGCAACCCCGAGCTCCTGAGCCCCCTTCCCTCTCCAGAGATCCCGACTCCCCTGCGACCTTAAGCTCTTGAGCCCCTTCCCTCTCCGGAGACCTCGAGCTCCTGAGCCCTCTTCCATCTCCAGCGACCTCGAGCTCCCGAGCCCTCTTCCCTCTCTGGCAATCCCGACTCACCAAAGACCCTGAGTTCCCGAGCTCCCTTCCCTCTCTGGTGATCCCGAGCCCCCGAGCCCTCGTCGACAGTCGATCTCGTGCTCAAATGTCGGCGTTGATTCTTTGTCGCTTGTTGTCATCTTCTTCGTTGTCAACTATCGTTGTCATCTTCATGTTGTCGTTGTGATGCCGTCGACCATCCGCCTTGGCGGCAGTCTCTCTTTATCGAAGAGAAACCCCACGAATCTCTCTCTAGTTGGCAGACAACGGTCATCAGACTGATGAATCATCTAACATTCAAAAATCTAGTCGTTGATTCATTCAATGGCTAGATTTTTGGTGTACTATAAAAGGGGAATGGATGTACTAGATAATTATGGATACAATTAATGAAGAAATTGATAGTGACGTTCAATCTTATAATTTCGATAATAATGAACTCGATATTTATTTAGACACGCATTTTCAACTCTCTCATGATGATACATTTGATATTTTGGGTTTGTATAAAAATGATGCGGTGGTATATCTTATTATTTCTAAAATGACATGTGATTTACTATCACCTCAAGTTTCCACTGTAGCTTCCGAGTTTGCTTTTAGTGCAAGTGGATGCGTATACGATAATCAACAGAGAAGTCTTCCACTGTAGCTCGTGTATTTGATTTTTATTCAAACAATTAAAAGTTATTCATCGATGTATGTGTACAATTAATTTTTTAAGTTATCGTTAATGTTAGTGTGTCTTGTGAAGTAATTTTTTTTTTAAAATTTGATATGACTCATAATTGTAGAAATATAAATATTTATTTCCACGTACGAATCATCATCGATTAATTGGTAAACGATATCAATTTAAAAAAAATTGTTATCGATGTTTGATAGCAAAGTCCATGAACAATTTGTGATGGAATATATTAACCTTAGTTTTAGACGAATTTCTCGTAGTACACTGCAAGGTGACATCATTTAAATGTACTAGATATTTATGGATACAATTAATGAGGAAATTGATAGTGACATTCAATCTCATAATTTCGATAATAATGAACTAGATATTTATTTAGACACTTGTTATCAACTCTCTCATGATGATACATTTGATATTTTTGGTTTGTAAAAAAATGATGCGGTGGTATATCCTATTCTTTCTAAAATTACATGTGATTTACTATCACCTCAAGTTTCTACTGTAGCTTCTAAGTTTTCTTTTAGTGCAAGTGGATGCGTATATGACAATCGATGGAGAAGTCTTCTACATGATCTTTATGGAGGCACTGATATGCATGAAGGGCTAGAGCGATGTAGTTACGAAAGACCAACAACTAGAGAATGTTTTAGCGGAGGAGTTCAAAAATTTTAGAATTTAAAAATTAATAGAGTTCAAAAATTTTAGAATTAAAAAATTATTAATTTTTAAATTCTAAACTGTAGTATTATGTAATTTTTTATACTTGTAATGTTTTGATATTTTATATGTGATTGACAATTAGATGAGTGTCAACCTAATTGAGATGTATCTTGTAACAACCCTCATTTTTATTTTAGAATTTTGTGACTTTATGATGTAAATGTTTAAGAGTTATTTCATGAATGTTGGGTAGTTATTGAGGAATTTAAGTATTGTGGATGTGAGAAATTTAGTATGTTGAAGGTGTGAAGAAAATAAGGTTTAAGGAAATAAGTAATGATGTTATTCGAAAAAGTTAGAAAATCTTCTAAGTGTTTTGGAACACTTTCGGTCGACCCCTGGATTGAGGAGGGGTCGACACAATTGAAGACTTCGGTCGACCCCAGGATCGAGGAGGGTCGACACAATGAATACTTTCGGTCGACTCCAAGATTGAGAAGGGGTCGACATATTTGTGTACTTTAGGTCGATCCCAGGATTTAGGAGGAGTCGACACAATTGAATACTTTAGGTCGACCTTAGGATTTAAGAAGGGTCGACACAAGTCACTCTCGGAAACTTCTTTCGGTCGAAACAATAGACGAGCGGNGTTAGAAGTGGCAGCTTTAGCGGCGGAAACTGCGGACGTGTTTCCGATCATTCCGGTTATTAGATTGAGTTGCTGGATTCCGTTTCCGCCGTGGGCGGAGGAGCTGTCCCCTCCTGCAGAATAGCTTCCTTCTGGTCCTTGATCGTACAGAATTCCCTTGAATACATGTCCTCCGATATTCACAGCCGTCTGATAAGCCGACTGCTCCTCCACATCATCCATAGCGCTCACTTTCACACACCGAAAAACTGCAGCAGAATTCACTTCCGCTGGAAACTGTGCCAGCTCTAACCCTAGATATCGAAAACCAGTTACAGAGTTGAACCAAAATAATTAAGAAAAACAAATAAGAGACAGGAACAGGCGTGATTAGGGTGACCAGAAAACACTATTGGGTAGTCTGAAATTGAGAATGCGTATGCCATTATCTTTCTTGAAATTAATTATCTAGGGAAAAAAAACGATATTTTTGTAAGACACTCAAATGTGTTTCCTTAACCTGTGGCTGCTGGGGATAGTCTAGCACAGGCAAGAGAAGAGGAGAGTCGTTGATTTTCCCTCTGCCTTTTCGGAGATTGCAAGTCTTGCTGAGAATTCGAAGCGAAAAGCTGTAGCTGTCTTTCCCGGCGTTTGGACGCCGGAGCCCACGTGCTCTTGACGTGGGTTTGACACTGAAACCCTCGACTCTTACAGCAAGTTCTACACCGAAGATTGGAGCAATCTTTCTTAGCCTGATTTCCACAGTCTTGACAATTCATTCCTCCTACCGCCCCTCCTTGTCTACCGGCGGTCAATCCCAATCTGGAGGGATCATCGGAAACGTTGATGAAGGTTCTCCGGTGACCTGGACCGACTCCGAACGACAGGTGGCTGTTCACGCTTTGGTTTTGTTGTTGCTGTTGATGGCTGTACGGAGGCCATATCTCGAAACCCTTGTTATAGATCTCCTGGTTTCTGTATAAAAACAGGTTCTGCTCCTTCTCAGCTTGATCGTCTTCTTGTTTGCTCAGTGGGCCTTCTCTTCCACCTAGATAGAAGAAGCCTGCCATTTCTTCGACCTAATACCAGATAGCAGCCCCAATTTGGAGTGAAAATCCATATCATATCAGAAGCTACCTATCGAAGAGGTACGGAATCTTATAAGATTAATGGTGGATAATAAGGGTTTTTTAGACGAGGTTTCAAGTTCATAGACTCAGAGAGTCCTTGTTTTGACCCGAGTTCCCTTCCCTGCCTGTACATGTAGGGTTACGCAGTTTTTGAGAGCCAAGTTTGGGAGCTTTTTTGGCTGAGGAAATTGGTATTGCTTTACGTTGAAATTGAACTTCATTTCTCTATCGTTGTTTGATGCAATAATGGCACGGAATTAGAGCCCTGCAACGCCGCCATAGTAACTGTATCCCTCTCTGCTACACAAACCCCATTAAAGACGATCCCTCTTTCTAACACCAATGCCGTCCAGTTGTAATTTGTAATGTGGAGGGAGGGAGAGAGAGAGAGGAGGGGAACAAGAACACTGTGAGTCACTCTCCAGTTGTCTTTCAGTTTCAATGACTCGTCAACTATGAATGAATCACAGCCGTCTGATTGACAATCTAAGGCTCTCTAGCTTATCCACGTGTCACCATCACCTTTTGCTTATTCGTCCCTTCCCTACAATCAATCAAGTACTGTTTTTTCTCCATTTTTTATTCCTCAAAACTCTCCATAACAGACCAATACCTTGACGCCACGTGGATAATTGTTTAACTTTTCTTCCCATATCTAATCAGATAGGTCAACGTCTGTTCGTTAGGGTTTCAGTCTTTAGTGGTCTGGATTTCCGTCCGCTTTGGCCTGTGCGTCATTTGCTCTTCAATTATTATAAATAACGAAAGTTCATTAAACAAAATTGGTCTTTAATTGTGATCGTGCCAATGTCAATGGTAATGTTTGAGACAGTGCTGCATGTAACATACACAAGTATACATGTTAACGTAAGAAGAGGGATAATTTCTCGTGTTATTTAAAGACAAATATGACCCTGCTTTTTATTTAAATATTTAAATTAGGTTCATTAATCATCAACTAGTAGCCAACCAACCCTCTGGTGAAGATGAACCTAAACTCTACCCAACAAATCAAACACAACCGCAAATGGCTTCTGGTTGCTCTCTCCTCAACTAGGTTTAGCGTAGAAGATGCAGTCGTGTTTGCCAAATTTATTGATTATGAGTTTAAATCATTTTCCAAATTTAGATCAGACAAGAGTGTAATAATTCAAATAATTTACGCAATGTTCAAATTATCTTCTCGATAAATATGGATACAATATATTGTTGTTAGCGCCAAAATTAATGAAAGAAACATATACTTAACTTTTAGCGAAATCCACATAACATTTAACTAAAATCGCAACAATTAAGTTCAGGGTGTACATATCTCGGTATTAATAGGTAGATTGGTACCCTAATTTTAAAGTTTTGTTTGATACTTTTACAGGCATCGTTCCAACAGTAATTACTTGGTTAACCAGTGCTGCTTTTTGCATTCATTTTCTACTATGATGTGAATCAACCTTGAATCTACTAAACCTTAAAGCCGAGGAAATGCTAATGATTACCAGTATCATACTCTAGTTTATCGCTATGATGGTTAAACAACAAGGACGCAGGGCTATCTCTTTCTTTCCTTCTCGAGCCTTGAGCTCTATCTTTCGGCCGCTTTACTGCCCCAGTTTCCTCTCAAGTCAGTTCGCGTAAAGGAAAATAATAATTAGAAGTAAAGCTATAATATCACATTGAATAATTATAGGCTGCATCTTTCACTTCATTATAATTAAAATAAGAGTTATAAACAAAAACAAATCCTGAATTTTAAAGAAAATATTTTGAAAAAACATTAAACTTTGAAAATGATTAAAAGGACACGGGTGAGCAGTCGAATGTTAGCGCATTCCTTGTGACACCCTGTGCATATCGTTTCTTAATCTTTGCTTTTAGTAAAAAGACGGCAATTTTTTTGTTTTCGATCATGAATTTGTAAAACGTAGCACTAGACGACTTTGAAGCACCCTTATAATTAAAATCTAGTTTGGAGTAATACATAATTACCATGATCGTTCTAAAATACATCACAATAAAAAAAAAATTATTTGTTCCTTGGACAACATCATTCTAATAGCGACATAGTCACGATCATGAGAGGACTTAGTCAACTGAGCGTTAGCATCACGCATATTACAAAGTTAATCTATGAGTCTAGTACTTAGTAAGTAAAACATGAAATGCATGAATGTTGCATGATATGCATTTGTAAAACATTTCTTTCATTTTGATTTTGGGTCTTTCTTTTCTTTTCTGTGTCATTCTTTTTCTCTTTTGTAGTTAGCGACCTGGTTTCTACCTCGTGGCTCGCCTCGATCAATCAATGGTCCATCTCTTGGGTCCACCCAGCCCATTTAAATTCGCGAGTTCTACCTCGTAAATTGACTACCTCGTGACTTGCCCAGTTCATCGACTAGTCCATGTACTACCTCATAAATAAACTAACTCGTGGCTCGTTCATTTCTTTATCTCATCATGGTTCTTTCTTTTCTTTTCTTCTGAAGATTAGTCTTTTCATAAAAAATCATGCATAGAAATAATTCATAATATTCTTGATAACATGATGCATGAGATGCTCGTTAACATGCATAACATGAATGTACCAAGTAGATCATTATCATGTATAATATAAAAATAATTATTCATCACATCATAAAAAGATCATCGTATTATATCTCATTTCATAAGTTAAGCAATTACAACATGATTAAATATCATTTATACCGAACCATAAACCACAACTTTCAAATTTAGTGCATTATCAATAACTAACTATCATATGGTTCTTTAATACTCCTAAAATCACAATTATTTTTTAGCTAACCATACTATTAATCATGATTAATCTAAATCCTATATAACATAAATTTTACTTTTTGATTTTTAGCTCAAAATATTTACTCTTGATGAAAGGAACACATTTTGTCAAGGATATGGGATGCCAAATATCTCTCATTCACCTTCAATTTTTCATTCTCTCTCTCTGAAAACATATGTTCATTTTTCGCTCTCTCTCTCCCTTTGTCTCTCTACAGCCACAAAAATAGATGATCATTAGTCATCCTCACCCCTTTTTAAAATAGGTTTATGGTAAAGTTATCATTTTGTCCAAAATTAAGGAATTTGTTTGAGCATTTGTATGTAGAAAATTGTGTTGGAAAAAGAGCATCATCCGTTAATCGAACAATAGAGGAGGCTAAATTCAATAGTAAAGGAAGTTGTGAAAAAGAAAGTGATCAAGCTTTTAGATGTGGATCATCTATCCCATTTTGGACAGTTCCTTTGTCACTCCAATACAATGTGTAACAAAGAAATAGAGAATCATTGTAATCTCCAATGACAAAAATGAGTCGGCCTAACTTAGGTTAATCTCGATCCTTCAATTATAACATTTGACATGACAATTTGATCGACCACCTCTTCCATGAGCGCGGCCTGGTCCATGCCAATTTTATTGGCTTGTTTGTTTTCTTTCTTCATAGTTATTTCTACGACCACAACCTCTTCTGCGATCAAAATCGTGACCTCTATGACCACGTACTCTTTCTCGGTTATATTACGTATACAATGCTTATCATCTTCTAGGATCATCTTTGTTTGTAATGCCTCATCTAAGACCTCTTCCTTATTTTTCTTGTTCTGTGATTCATGCGCTTCAAGAGAGCCCGCGAGTTTATCGACGAACATTTTTTTCTAAGTTATTTGACTCCTCGATTGCACATACGACATTCTCAAAATCATTCGTCAATGATCGGAAAATTTTCTCCACAAATCTTGCATCCGTGAGAGTTTCTCCATTTCGTTGGAGTTGATTCGCTACCGTTTGCACACGAGTAACGTAGCTAGATACATCTTTTGAGTCCTTCATCTTCATGGCCTCCAACTCGCCTCGTAGAGTTTGAAGACGTACTTGTTTGATTCGATCGGCACCTTTGAAGACTTTTTGCAAAGTATCCCATGTTTCCTTCGAAGTTGATGCAATAACAATCTTCTCAAAACNAATAAATCATATGATTGTTGATTCACGAAACTTTGTAAAATATTGTCATACAATATTATTCATGTATGGTAAAAAGTTCAAGAATTTGTATTGACGTAAGAATATGTACCAAATTATTATCTTTTTTTTATTAAAAAATTATAGTAAATGATACAAATATTAAACAATTGTGAAATATTTTAGATTATTTTTTTATATTGTTCTAAATGTATAGTTAAAATATTAAGTCATTTCGTTAATATTTGCTTAAAAAATTAAATAAAAACAAAAATTAAAGAAAAAATCAATGAGAAAGTGTTATTGTTCCTCACACATCCGCCCAACCTTTTCTCCTATTTATCCCTAACTCAATCCTTTGTTTTTAATTTTAACATTTGTCATAGCAGATATTGACAGCAATAATGGCAGCAACACTTCACTTGTACCTAAAAGGCAAAATTCATCGCCTCCAAGACCCCCACACCCCAGCCCGACAGTTTGTGAGAAGATTAAATCACGGTGACTCAGCGGCCCAGATATAGGAGGCATTTACCTGATATCCCAAGGAGCTACCTCAATATTGAGGGTAACAACTCCCCCACTAGGACAGCACAGACGTCGAACCTAGGCTCTTGTATCCAATCTACCATCTCTGAGCCAACTGAGCTATGCCCGTGCGGGCGCAACAACCTTTCACTTGTTCCTTCGTGATGATGTACATGATGCGATCTCCTATTGAGCATTCATTCATCCTAGTCATCCTTAGCATCAAATCTCAGCCGTCAATTTTCTGAAAGCATCAAGATTCTTGTAACAACTTCATAAAATTGCCCATTAAGAATATATTTCATTAAGTGCCTAGCTCATTGAATTTCCGTGACCATAAATCAGCATTTATCTCTTTCAGTTCTGAAAATGAAATATATCCACACAATTTCAACAACAATATCAATATATTTAATTAATTCACCCACTGATGTTGCTGTAGCAAAAGTGTAACATTTGTAACATTTGTACGTTTTTAGGTTTACAAATAATATTATAGAGTAAAATTCATAAGCAAACCGAGAGTCCAACAATTGTTTCCATGTCGATCTCTAGTTTCAACTATAAGAGTTCAAATTGGAACTAGCAATCAAAAGAGGATAATCTCATATTCTACGTGTTTTCTGACAAATTGTCATCGCTGATCGACATTTTTCAAATTTGAGATACCCGTTTCCAACATTTTTATAATTCACGTATTAATATTTACTCCTTATAATAATGTACCAATTTTCTAAAGAATTATGAACATTGTTGGTTGTTGATTTATTAAATTCAACGTGCATATAGAATTATTCACTCTAGGCTATTTGAGTAACTCACACTAGGGGTGGGAAAATTGGACCGAAACTACCGACTGAATTAATATTGTCGGTTTTAATTCGATCTTAATTTTAATTTGAAAAACTATGATTTATAAGTCAATGCAAGTCTTTAAAAGTAAAAAAACATGAAACTGAGATTGCAATCGTAGATAAAAAAAATTTTAAAATCAAGAAAAATATAACTTAAACTTTAATAAAATCTAAAATTAATTATAAATCTATGTAATTACTTAAAAATCGACCACGGGTGCCGACCCAGACCCACACCAATTCAAGACATGACTATACAATATACATCAAATAATTAGAGTGAGAAGTTAGAGCAATATTATTATTGCTTAAAAAAACAATTATACGATTGCTTTATTATTTTATACCTTTAAATATAATAATAAAAATTAAAAAAAAAATAGAGGAGGAATTAGTTGAGTCTTGTCGTCTGAGTTCCACTTACTCACGCCTTAAAACTCAATTGTTTTTAAAAAAATAAAAGCAGGTTTTCTCGGAAGCCGCAAAAATTCTCGTTCTTTATCTCCCACACTCCCCCCCTTCCGGGTTAGGGTTTTCTCATTCCATCTTCCTCTCAGTTTCCAATCTTCTCTCATTCCCCCTCACCACTTTCGCTTGCCATTCTCCATTTCGTATATGCTCTTGGTGCGCTCTGTTTTTAAATATAGCCGTTGGATCTGTCATGCCCCCTGATTCCTAGTTTCTTTAGGCGACCGTTGATTTTAAGGGTTGGCGGGAAATGTCTGCTGTGGAAGTGGAGAAGAAGGTCGAGGACGGAAAAGAGAAGGAATTAGAAAAGAGTGGAGAAGTGTTGTTCTGTGGTGGAACGGTTTGGGATGCTATTGGTCGCCGAAAATCCCCTGATGGCAATTTAATCTCACCCACTCGGCTTCGTCCGCTAATCAATGTTGATATTCGATTTATTGCTTCTGGGTGCTGTAAGTTTCGCTTCTCATTACAACAATGGATCAATGATGGCTTATTCCTTAGTTTTAATTTGTCCAATGCATGAACTAGTGTTTCTTTTGTCGTGCTTCTCGCTACTCTCCTATATCGTAAAAGGTTCTCTTTTTATTTCTTTTGCATTGTCCATCAAAGCATTTGATGTTTACTTCTGTTTGCATGCTGGCACAGCATCGTGCCATTGCGTGGCGTTGGACGTGGAAGGACGTTGCTATACATGGGGACGTAATGAGGCATGTTGAAACATTTTTCACATTTAACGTGCTTTTTACCTGATACGTGTCTTCTTCCCTTAATCTCCCGGGTGCAATTTTTCATCTGAAGCGCTCAAGCCTTTGTTTTTCAGAAAGGGCAGTTGGGTCATGGAGATAAGCTTCAGCGTGATAGGCCTACTGTTGTGTCTGCACTTGCGAAGTAAGTTTCGATTTGTAAATTGGCGCTCTTTTTGTATTGCATTTCTATTAATCTGCTGGTATGAAATATCCGTTTTACTCCAAAGTTACCATAGCATCAAGACGCGGCAATGATTTATCTTTCTTGATAAAATATCACACAGGTACAAAATTGTTAAAGCTGCAGCAGGTAGGAGTCATACTGTTGTAATCACTGACGTAGGCCAATCCCTATCCTTTGGTTGGAATAAACACGGGCAGTTAGGATCAGGTTCAACAAAAAATGGTAGGTTAAGCCAAGCAAACTTTTAATATCTGGGCTTTACACCCTTACATTCAACACAAATGCTGATTTTCTTTGCATGACTCTGCATAGATAAATATTACCAATAATGTAGCATTATTACCTCAATTAGTTCAATTTGATTTTGTCCTTTTTTCCCTCTTTTCTTTGATCATTTTACAGATCTCTTTCAGTTTTTAGCCTTTTTTTAGTGATGTAGTTCATATCCAAACATACTAGACATCAGTGATTTAGTTACTTTGAACTTAAATTGTTGTTTGTGCTCTATACAATTTTGTATCCTGTCTTTCTCCATTATCCCTCTGAGATGTAGATTTCTTTCTGCCTTCCCATTGATGGATAATTTGTTTCACTAGACCATCCATATTTACGTTTTCATGGATCAATATTGTACTCTTATAATTTATTGGGTAGTTTTCTTTATTCATTTGAACAATCTTATTTTCTGATTAATGGCTAGTTTGACTGGGTAATTTTTGTTATCCATATGAACAATCTTATTTTTCTGATTAATGGCTATTTTACTTAATCTTATAGGGACATGATATTTTTCTTTTGTAGAGATTGAACCCTATCCTATTCGGTGTCTTGTATCTGAAGTGACTACTATCGCCTGTGGTGGTGATTTCACTGTGTGGCTATCTGCTGTTGAAGGCTCTTCTATACTGTATGACTTCATGCCATGTGTTTTACATCAAATTTCTCATTTCGCTGCTAGTAGTTCTATGGTGATGTAAAGATAATTTCTCAGTTGCTTGCCATTTCCTGGTTTGTAGGACTGCCGGACTACCTCAATATGGACAACTTGGACATGGAACAGATAATGAGGTATAGTTTACAGAGGATTGTATTATTGTGGGGTTACCCCCCAAAATTTCTTAGTAAACTAGTAATTTTCATAAATATTTTATTGGTTTTGGGGAGGTTACATTTTTATGCACAAACTTCTTGACTTCATCATAGACTTCTTTCCGTTGTTGTCTTTATTGGTGCAAGATGGTATTCCTTGCTGCAAAAGTAATTCATTATAACTTACAAGACTTATTTTTCATTTATAACATTTTACCAATTCTGTAACCAAAATCTAATTGCTGTTAACTCTTAGGATACTGTTATATCTTCAAAATATACATTTCTTTTAAGCCTTGACGCTTACCTTAACAAGGTATAGATGAGATTAGATAAACATAGATGCGCACAATACTATAAAAACTGTGCATAACATTATCTGATAACTTGCCATGCTATTGAAATAAGGGAGAATCTTTGTTTTTTTATGGATACCTCGATACCAACATTAAATATGATTGCAGTACAATACTAAAGACAGCTCAGTGAGGCTTGCTTATGAAGCTCAACCACGCCCTAAAGCAATAGCTTCTTTTTCTGGAGAAGTCATTGTCAAAGTTGCATGTGGAACTAACCATACAGGTTAACCTTTTTCATCTATATGTGAACACACAGAATAAATCCTAAAACCCATTGTAATGATATTGTTGGCTCTATGTTTACTTGGTTTTTGACATGCAGTTGCTGTGGATTCAAATGGCTTTGTCTACACGTAAGTACACTCTAAGGTTATTAAAAAGATAATTGATTTCTCTTATAAATTTATATGAGTCCTTAATCATTTGTGGTTAAACATCTTCTAGGTGGGGATATGGCGGATATGGAAGGTCTGCACCTGTTTTGAAATTTACCAGCTTTTTTATCCACTCTTTGCCTATCAGAGAGTATCATAGTGTGGAAGTTCTTGTACAGTGCTTTTTTTATTGATTGAATGTTATTATTCTGAGACTTTTCACTTTGTCTTTTTGACACTTGTTGCAAAATGCTATTGGCAGACTTGGACACAGAGAGCAGAAGGATGAGTGGGTCCCTCGTCGTGTTGATGTTTTTCAGAGGCAGAATGTGCTACCCCCTAATGCCGTTGTTTCAGCTGGTTCTGCTAACTCTGCCTGTACTGCAGGTTGGAGTTGTTTGTACCTTCTTTTGATAGATGTCTTGCACTGTTCTTGTTCTTAATTGGCGATGTCTGTGGTCTTATTGTTTGGAATGATTCTGATATGGCTCCTCCAATAGTGAAGGTATATAGCCAAAGAAGAAAGATACTCAGAGAGTGGTATTACTGTAATGAGGAGACATGTGATACCCACGTGGGTGGTTATGGTAGAGAGATATTAATAGTAGGGTAAATCTAGGGAAAAGGAGATTGATATTCAGTTAGAAAGGGAGTAAGAATATCAGGCGTAGCCGAGGGGAGGGAACGGCAGAGAAACCATGCTTTCTCTGCCGTAGCGTGTATTGTTTCTTTCCTATCTCTCAATTAATACTAGTCTGTTGAATTTATTTTCATTGGTGGAGAGTCCTGGTTGTATCTGATTCATTTTAGGCCCAGTACTATCTGTATAATTTCAACAATCAATTTTTCTTCCCAGTTAAATTTCTCATCTTTGTTTAGGTGGAGGGCAATTGTATATGTGGGGGAAAGTAAAGAATGCTGGTGACGACTGGATGTATCCTAAACCTCTCCTGGATTTAAGGTTTTTGTCCATATGACTAGAGTATTTCTTTTACTGCATCAAAACTTTTTATTATTTATAGATGCTAAACGTTGTTTATTTGGCACATGTTTGTCTTGTATTCTTACTATAGAAAATACATGAGTTGTTTCTCCTGACCAAGGACTTTCTCACATTCATACTTTTGAGAGTTTTTTTTAATGCTATTGCGAGTGTAATGATAGTATAGATAAAGATTATGACTGCAATGAGTAATCTCTTGGCAGTGGATGGAATCTGCGTTGCATGGATTCAGGCAGTATGCACTTTTTTGTTGGTGCTGATAACTCTTGCATTAGTTGGGGCCATGCTCAGTATGGAGAGCTTGGATATGGCCCTAGTGGTCAGAAGTATGTTTCGTTTATCTCCTTTGTCTTTCCTCTTTCTCCAACGTCTCTGTATGTTCTTGGCCATTATTTTTAGAATATATTTTCTCTTTCTTAGGTCTTCTGCAGTACCCAAAAAGGTTGAAATTTTGGAGGGAATGCATGTTATCAGGTGGATATTCTTTTGGATGATTCATTTAACTCTTCAATTATCATACACACTTACTCTGTTGGTCACGCTGATGAATGTTTTTGTCTAGTGTCGCTTGTGGCATGGGTCACTCCTTGGTTATTGTTGATCGAGCAGATGCTGCCGATCGACTTGATAAGGTAACTCTCTTTTTGGATCGTATTGTGTCAGAAGATTGATTCTCTTTGTTGTGCTGTTAATGAAGGTAATTTCTTCGTTACTCTTTTCACAGTTTGATATCTATGATGGTGAAGCTGCAGCTGCAGGTAATTAAGATATGGTTAGCATATCATTGATTGAAAATTTTATTTGATATTTGAGTTGGATGCTTTGTTGAATCCGTGAAGTTAAGACAGCCTTGGTTGGTCTATCTGATATATGTTGGTTTGGTGCAGAGACTGAGACTCAGCAAAACCATGCTGCAGCTGTGAAGCATACTGCAAAAAAGAATGCTAAAACCTCTGAAAAATCAAAGAAGAAAAGGAAGTCCAAAGATTTGACAGACTCTGAAGAAGAGGAAGAGGAAGAGGATGAGGAAGAATTCAAGCAAGAGGACGCTGATTCAGACACTAACAGCAGTGGGGAAGAGGAGAATGGGGAGGTGGATATAAAAAGACAAAGGGGGAAAAAGGGGTCAAGAGGTCGAGGCCGGGGAAGTAATCAGTCGTTAACAGAGGGAAAAGGCAGTGGACGTGGACGAGGGCGTCCTGCTAAATCAAGGACACAATCTTCTACAGTGAAAACGGGTAAGAGAGGTAGGCCCCGGAAGTCGTAAGATTTTGAGATCTGATTCCAAAGGAAGTTTTGTTTCACAGTAGAGATGCCAACTCTCTCCTCCCGTCATGTTAGTAGCTTAGAAATTTTCTCATTACTCTCTTAATCACTCATCCAATCTAGATTATTCATTCTGATCATACATTCGGGCAGTACTTGCCTTCTAATTCTTTCGAATTGGAGTGGAAAGGCTTATAGGAACTTTTCAATGCGAAAGCAAAAGATTTCTATCAATTGTTAATGTGTTTTACAGTACAAATGGACAGTAAAGTTTGATGAACTATTTTGGCGCACATCGTAACAAATGCTGCGGCCTGTGGGAGGGATCTTCAAAAAGAGGTAAAGAGCAATTTCTTATTCTGAGTCTAGATCACTGAATATATGTTATGGCGTAGAGCAGCTTGAACACTTTGGAATGGACTTATAATTGGTCATTCAGTAGTGTGTTGGAGTATTTGTGCTGAAATGATAGTAAAGTGTAATACCCAAATGTTTTCGTAATACTTGTTAGGACTTGTGATTAGTTTCGTTGATCATATTGCTTAGTATTGATTGAGTTAAATATATAGATATGGATTCAAGTTTATGATGTTGTTCAGTATCTATGGATGGATTTCAATGGATCTAGTATGTTAGATTAGAGTACAGTCAATTAAATTATAAGAATTTAGTAAGTGTACAAAACACAAGTGTTATTACTTAATTGGTGAAGGGTTCATTGTGCCTATGATGGAATTGAGTGAGTNTGAATAAATAGGAAAAATTAAAATTTAACCTTCTTTATTGTTGAATTTTATTCGTTTTTTTAGATATGCTTGCTTCTTTTAAATTGTTATTTTTTATTTTTATTTTACTTTTAGAAAACCATCCAAATTATGTCCATTATTTTAAAACCTGCTAATTTATATATTTTTATGAAAACTTAGATTTCTTATTTTCCGTGGAATTGATAACTTTGTACGTTACTTGACGATGCTGTCGAAGTTTAAAACGATATATATTTTTGCACAGACAATTATCTACCATTCAACAAAGTGAGACAATGAATGTATTTCTATGGTTATGTTAATTCAATAACAACGTTAAAACAGTTTGTAGAACAATATAGGAATGTTGTATGAAGTAAAGAAGAAAATGAAAATCATATGGATTTTAAGTCCTTCAATGCTTGAGTTCATTGCGTGGACCATTATGAAAGAGAGAAGCAATATCAAAATACTTTTACGACAATAAATTTTTTGTGAAAATGATATTTTGATAATTATTTAGGAGTTTATACAACAACTGAAGACTTGTATGAAAATTCAAAATTGTGCCTCTTTAAAGTTCAATTTAAGACCAATGAAGGAACATACTATGCATGTGTCATTTGTTTGAATTTAGAGGGACATTGTGCAAACATGCTATAACATTATTAATTCATAACAAAATAAAGGAAATGCATTGTTGGACGATGGGGGAAAATGTCAAAAAGTCCTACAAAAAGGTTTATTGAGATTGTTTTATAAATCCAGAGAATGAACATTTTGAAAGAATGTGTTCTATGTTTAATCAAGTAGTCGATATAACATGTGAGAATAGGACCCAACAAGTAATGGATTGAACAAATGAAATTAATTCAAAGTTTGAAATCCAATTAGATGTCTGGCAAGACAACAATGTTAGCATTAAAGGAAGACTCTACAAACAATAAATTCCATACTCCTTTTTTAGTTCATGGTAAAGGTCGACCACCGTTCAATCGAAGACAATCCATGATTGAAAGATTCATTCAACACAAAAAAAGAAACGAGATAAGAAAATAAAATCATTTTAATTATGTTTTTAAATATAATAATCATTTTCTAACTACTTGTTTTTTGGAGGCTGGAGATCAAACAAAAATGACCAAAGAGGAGTAAGAAGAGGTGGAACAAGTAGGTGATACACTTGTTGAAGCTGCCTCACACAGAGGATGAAGAGAAAATGGTTCCCTAAAATTTACTTGGAAAATCAATTGGAAAATCAATGGCATATGGATCTCGTAATATTCATATTCTTCACTAAAGTTTACTCGTCTTTGGTTTACTCCTCTGTATACCTCACTAGTAAGTTGTCTTCTTCAATGGCGGGTGTAGGGAACTGGAGTTGTGAAGTCCACGGGAGGGATAATAGTCTCTTCTCCAAGCCATAAAATCGAGCAAGTGCAAGATAGACAGTTGTCGAAACCTACAAATCAGCCCAATTGCTCGAAAAAGGACAAGAAATTTCCATCATTTTACGCAATAGATGACAAGAAATCAATAGATATTCAAAGAACTGTGAAAGAACAGATAAACCAAACATTGAATCCAGAGAATAGATAAGCATTTGTCAGCGTAGAATGATAAGTGAAAGGGGAAGCACGAACCGCAAAGTGAGAGAGGTTAACAATGGTCTAATCCATTCGAGGAGAGCAGCCAAAGAAGGAGAGAACAAGAAGCCACGAGAAGAAGAGATTTGTAAACCATTTAGTGTTCTTGTTCAAATCCGATGGCGGAACCAACTTGACGTAGAGATTTGCAACCGACCTAGATTATCAACTTTTGCCCCCGATTGAAAACCAAAATTTAAAAAAATCTCCAAAAGATGTGGCTCCCTAATCGATCAGGGAATGACAAAGTTTGGGGTGCCAGGCGAAAACCAAAGACGTAGAGATGGTACACCAAAAGCTCCCTCCGTCTCTTAGGGTCATTTCGTCATGGGTTACACCGGAAATGAAAGTGGAATAGAGAGAGATGAGTACTCACCCGACTAAAAGAAGTCGACGAAGGATGGAGAGATGCCCAAAAATTAAAAAACTGTAATACTGAAACTGATATCGTGAATTTAAAAATTTTTAAAGCGGAGTAAAATTTGATTCAAATCTCAATCAAATCTGATATAAATTATAAAACTAGTTATAAATCGCCCAATTACTTAAAATCCGACCAAATATAATAAAAATATTTATTTTATTGTTATACTTTAATTTTTTTTAAATATAAAATAAAATAAGATTAAACTCGAAATAGAACCAGAATTGTTAGTCATGGTTCTGGTTCCAAAAATCTAAAACTATGAATTTTAATTTTAATTATATTTTTGGATAAATTTAATCAGACCAGTCTCGTCCACTCCTAATGTCAAGTGAGATTTTTAGTGGGGCAATTAGAAATGAGGCTCATTTATACGGGGGTAGGCTCAGTGACCAACTGCATTTTGAAAGATGGTTTTAAGTGATTTATTTATTTTTTTAATTTAATTTGCGAGTAATTATTTATTGATGTTTAATTCCATGTAAAAAAAAATGAAAAAAATAAGAGGAAGAAGAAGAAGAGATGGAGCGTAAGTCGATGCAGGATGTTGAAGGCTCAATGCTCAGTGTCCACAGAACCGACTATGGCGTCCTAAAAAACCCTAACCCGTCGGATGACCATGGAGCTTGGACCACCATATCTCTTCCGTGCTTTCCCCTTTCTTTTTTACATCTGTCTTGACTGTCTACGTTGTCTCCATGACTCTACTGCAACTTACCACTCTGTTGTATTATATTCTTTTTTGCCGTCATTATTTGTATTTCAAAACACGTTATACTCGATGATAAGGAGAAAAATTTACTAATAAAAAATATTAATTTTAGTATATCTAATACTGGCGACCCACCCTATGACAATGAGGGCTTAGCCCGTACCAATGAAGGTACATAATATCATATTGCTTAATTAAGAAAGTAATTTGTGTTATATATGTTAGGATCGTCGTCATGGAGAGAAAATTAACTAAAGAAAGGAAGAACTTAATTTTTACTGATTGCCCATTACTTACACCCTTTAAATAGACTTTCTTGACTTAATCATTGTCCTAATTTTTAACCTAATTAAATATAAAAAGACCAAACTATCATTTGACCTAATTAAATATAAAAAGACTAAATTGACCATCTAACTTAACTAAAATAACAATGAATGAAATAACTAGAAAAATAAGAAATAACAATAGAAAACTAAACTAATGAGAATAATGTTTCATAACAAAAGCATCCTGAAGACTTAGATTCGTAACATCACTCTTTTTTTTTGCGAAAAATAACTTGTCCTCAAGCTATTCCTTCTCGGGCTTGACGTGTGGCTCTCAATCGTCTTCGCAATATATAAGGAACATGTTTTTACAGGAATACTCTTTTGAAAAGGGCTAGTCACAGTTGTAACAAAGGCCTCCAGATCGTCGATTTGCAATCTCCGCAGACGTGACGTCGATTTGCAATCGGCAAAAAGTGTGTGGCACTGTCAGCGGTGGCCCCACCAGCCGGATCGCAGACGTGACTGGGGTTGGAAGAACTGGTGATACGGTAGAAGATGTGAGTATGCACGAAAAATGCCAAAAAGCAGAGTGAGTAGGGCCTGATGTGGTTGTGTCTCGTCGCTCAAATGCTCGTGCTAAGGTCATGACTCTCTCTAGTGTTGGCAGATTCTGTAGTTCTACCTCCATTCGAAGAGAGTCGCGCAAGCCCGCAGTGAAATGATGTATAGCCTGTGGCGGGGTAACAAAGAGTATTCTGGTAAATAAGTTATGAAACTGCTTGTGATACTGAGTCACTGTTCACGTATATTTCAGATCTATCAAGGCTTCCAAAGTATTTGTGCCGCTGGCTGTGCCAAAACGCTCCAAACAAGAGTATTTAAAATTGTCCCATGAAAGCTAGGCCTTCCCATCACGGAATCTTTCATACCAATCATCGATCTCGTCGTGTAAATGATAAGCGGCTAGTCCGACCCAACTGTGGAGTGGAATCCTGCGACTCTGAAAGTAATGCTCAAACATGTTTAGTCACTGGTAAGGATCCGTCGACCCATCATATGACAAAAATTCTAGATGGTTGGGTACAACCGGTCTGCCACTGGTTGCTATTGGGTGGTCCGATCGAGGAACCGGGTTAGCTGCAGGACTCGTGCCGAAGTGATGTTGGAAAATATAGCTTGGACTCGGTTTTGTTTTTGTGATTCTAGTGTTGTATCAACTTTCATTCGCTGTTTTGATTGACTAAATTAGGGAATGTTTGATATTTTTTATTTCATGTTATTTTCTTACTTCGACTCACTTGAAGCTTCCTCTTTTGATCATCAATTTCGATAAAAAAATGCTAGAAGGAGTGCACATTCTTCGTTTAATCTCAATGTTGCCGGTAATTGCCATCTATTTGCTTCTATAGTTTAGGTTCTTTAACTGTGAACCCTTCTATGCTTAGATCTGGGATTGTTTTATCCAATTGATCGCTCTCATTACATTGCGGTGCATGTAATCATCTTCATGACTGTTAATTATACCAATTGATAAAGTTTGAATTTCATTTTTGGAGGATGCAAAATCTTTTCTTTCCCCCTCCCACTAAGCTATCTTTCTTGAAATCGTGTTTCGGTTTGAGCGGATTGTTCCCTCTGAAACCAGTCATAGATTCTCAATCTCTTCACTTCACGGAGTCTATTCAGTGGAAGATTTCTAATGGATTATGCAGTTGATCAAAAAACATTCAGTAGTTTCCAAATGAGTGCATGCATTCCAGAATAAAAATTCCGCTGTTGATTTCAAACCAAGGTTACATGCATATGATTAAAAAAGAACGCATTGTCTTTGTTCTAATTTGTAAAATGCGCAAACGTTAGATATTGCTGTTCTTTCTCATCGAAGAGTGGGATGTGCTGCTTTACTTACTTGCGATCATTTCTGCAGTTTGATGGACAGAAGAAGTTGGCCTTGGAAGAAAAAATCATCAGACAAAGCTGCGAAACTAGTTTCTTTGTCAGAGACTGTTGAAACTCTGGGTGACCAGGTATAATTTTGTTCTACTCACATTAGTGTTGGTTGGTTGGTCACTTGGAGAATGTGACACTCTCAAAGCTCACAGCGGAAGATAGAGCATCTCATTTAGATGATGCTCTGAAAGAGTGCATGGGACTGAAACGTAATCTAAAAGAAGAACATGAAAATAAACTCAAAGATGTCGTATTTGCAAAACCAAGCTGTGGGACAAAGTTAGGCTCGAGTTTGAAGCAAAGATATCTAAGTAAGAGCAGGAACTCATGAGATGTGATGCTGAAAATGCTGCAGTTTCTAGATCTTTACAAGAGAATTCTAACATGTCGATTCAAATTAGTGAAGAAAAATCGCAAGCTGAAGCTGAAATTGAACTCTTNACCTCCAGCCATTGACGATAAACCGGGACAACCGCTTTCCTTTCTTGAAGAATCGCTTCTAAACCTTAATATTTCTCTATTGATGATGTAATTTTCGTAGGCTTAGGGACCTTCAATGTCAACCCCTATATATAGACTCTTTCCATCCAAGAATATATATGGAGGGTTATGAATGGACAGTCACCACAATCGACTCTATTGGCGAATAGTTACTTTATTGGCGACTCTTGAAAATCGGACCACAATATTGGCAATATACATAATTCCAAAAGACACGAATAAATTATTAATTTTGCCAACATTCTCACACTTGGTCCGAGTTTTCCATCGTTCTTTTCTTAAGTAAACACAATACATGAATCATAGCGATATGTCCTCATAATATAATCGAGTAATATCTTCCATGTATCACAATGCATTATGTTACTTCTTTATTGCCCATAAACTTAATGAATAAACCTTATGTTTATTTTAGGTCCAAACTTTATTGATGTTTCTCATTCTTATATGCGCATATAATCAAAACAACCATGAAAAACATCACAGAGTTTTATTAAATAATCGTTATAACTACGAAATTACATAAGAGATCCAAGTCCCATATTATGTACATGATCCTTAAACCTTGACGGTGGCATGCCTTTCGTCAAAGGATCTGCTAACATCAATTCAGTGCTAATGTGCTCAATGACCACTGATTTATCCTTCACACGTTCTCTTATGGCTAAGTACTTTATGTCGATGTGTTTGCTTCGACTACCACTTTTATTATTCTTAGCCATAAATACAGCAGCTGAATTGTCACAGTACAATCTCAACGGCTTAGCAATTGAATCAACAATTCTAAGCCCAGTAATAAAATTCCTCATCCATACAACATGCAATGTAGCCTTGAAACACGAAACGAACTCAGCTTCCATAGTGGAAGTTGCAGTTAGTGATTGCTTAGCACTCCTCCATGATACAGCTCCACCAGCTAACATAAAAATGTATCCGGATGTTGATTTCAATGAATCAACACAGCCAGCAAAGTCTGAATCGGAATAACCAATCACTTCCAAATCATCAGTTCGTCTGTATATAAGCATGTAATCTTTGGTGCCTTGAAGGATCTCACACCTTCTTTGTAGCTATCCAGTGGTCTATGCCCGGATTACTCTGATATCTTCCTAACATTCCAACTGCGAATGCAATTTCAGGTCTTGTACAAACCTGAGCATACATAAGGCTTCCAACAGCTGAAGCATGTGGAATGTTCTTCATTCGCTCTTTCTCAAGATCGTTCTTCGGGCAATGAAACCTATCACCCTTCACAATGGGAGCTTTACTTGGTGAACAATCTTTCATTTTGAATCTCTCTAAAACATTATTGATATAGGTTTTTTGTGACAGACCCAAAATACCTTGTAATCTGTCTCGATGTATCTTGATTCCTATAACATAGAATGCTTGGCCCATATCCTTCATATCAAAGTTTTGAGAAAGAAATTATTTCACCTCATATAATAATCCTTTGTCATTAGTAGCAAGTAGAATATCATCTACATATAGAACCAGAAAATAAAACTTACTCCCACTGACCTTAAGGTATATACATTGATCTATGATATTTTCTTCAAAACCAAAAGAAGAAATAGCATCATGAAATTTTAAATACCATTGGCGAGAAGCTTGTTTCAAACCATATATAGATTTCTTANTTAATTTCTTTCAAATTATTATATATTCTCAATTAAGATCATAGAAAATGAAATATTAGCATGCAAAAAAAATAAAAAAATTGAATGATAAAAAGATGTGTATCGCGAAAATATAATGTTAAAGTATTTGTTGATAAAATTTAAAATTTTAAGGTGCTAATTAAAAATACATTTATATTTGATATGTTAGTTAATAGAATTAAAAGTTTAAGGTATCCTTTAAATTATGTTCAAGGTGTCAATTGATACAATTACAAGTTTAAAATACCACTACTATAAGGTGTCTTGATAAAAGTCTAAATTTTCTAAACTCAATTTTTAATTAATTTTTTTTATTTAATTTTTTTGATAAATATTAGCCGAATGCTTGAAGATTTTATCACACATCTAGGGGTGGGCGGATCCGATCCAATCCGACGATCCGATCCAATCCAATCGAATTCGGTCGGATCGGACCAAGTATTCGGTAGAGTAATATGTAATTTGATCCGACGTTCGGATCCTTATCGGATCGGATTGGCTATCGGATTCGAAGCCAATCCGATCCAATCTGAACGTCGGATTCTCCAAATCCGATTAAATATCCCCAAATTTTTGAATTGAGGTTTCAATTTTCAAGCTTTCATTCGTCCCCTCATTCGCGACGACGAACAACCGACGACGAATAACCTCCTCCGACTCCGAACCCCGTCGACGACGAACAGCCGGCGCACTCCAACAAAGTCAGAACGACGGACGCCCGAGGCCCTCCGCTGCTTCTGCCTCTGCTGCTTCTGCATCCTCTGCCTCCGCTGCATCCTCTGCCTCCGAGGCAACAATCCGATCCAATCCGATCTGACGCCCACCCCTACAGACATCTAGAGTATTGTAAGATTATATTTTGGAAAATTTTGTGAATTTCCCGGTAATGTACAATTTATTATAAATTTATAATGCAAAAAATAAAAATAAAAATCATTTAAAATCAATTTGTACGTCAATAAATTTTTTTTTAAAAAAAAGTCAAACTCGAATAAAATACAAGTAGATTGAAAACACATATTTTTTTTTTACTTTGTTTTGCTTTTGCAGTTCTAGACCATGACCAAAAATTCAAACTTGAAAACCAAAATTCACGAATTGGTTTTTAAATTTGAGTTATAATTAATTTTTTAATCGACGAGCACCTTAGCATTAAATTTAAGTTATTAACCCTTTTTTTATNCAGTGATTGAGATTATAGCAGAAATTCCAAAATATATATGCAGGTGATTACATGAAAAGCTCTTTTGCCGCAACAGTCAATTTTATTTTTATAACTCTATAAAGTGAGATTTTTATATCTTATGCCTTGTGTGTTGTTCCAGAACAGGATATAAGTTAGAAGCTGCAATTGAACAGCTGTGTATTGATGTCACTGGTCGAAACAAAAAAAAAAACATTGTGAATAATCAGGATGAAAGAGATGCTTACAGTTACAGAGGAGTAGGAGCACTCGTTCGGAGTTAAATCGATCTTCGGAGTTCGGACGGAGTCTTGCGAGAGTTCGTTGGCTTTGGTTCGTCGGCACTGGACGGGCGTCGGATTCGGATGGTCGGATTAGGGTTAGGGTGAGAAGCCTCGCGCGATAAGCCGATTACATAATGTAATCCAATATTGATCCGATTGTCGGATCCATTTTTTGATACGTGTACCGAATGCCTTATCCTATCCGATCGGCGGGTTGGGTCGGCCCACACTTAGATTTGATAATACTCGAAAAACAATGAACATTGTGAAATCGCCTGCCGGTGTCAGAGTCCTGAGTCGGAGGTTCGACGCTATTACAACAGTGTTAACGGCGGCATTTGTACAGTTGAGTAAATTACGAAGAAAAAACCAGACAAGTTTCTGGAAACAAGACCAGGTTTTTATACGACCCAGATTTAAAAGCAGGGGAAGTACAACAAAACCCTAGATTCCATTAAAATCAGCTCTCTCAATCACCGGGTTCCAGTGGCATTGGCAAATCCCCAACCACGGTGAGAGGAAAAATATTCAACCTACCCTAGATTTACAGATCCGAACCCAGAAAACGACTAATAATACCAGAACAGGGTTCGACTTTGTTTTGGGTCAGCAATCAGAGAAGCAGTGAAGCAGCTTCATTTTCGGCCATTGCCGAGTTATTTTTTTCTCATCTGAGCATGGAGGTTAGAGAGAGAAAGGCGTTTTCTTCGCAAGGAATGGTGAGGCCCATTTCGTGGCCGAACCCAAACTCTTCGGCTGCCTGATTGAGGAGGCTTTGAAACTGAGGGTGAGTCAAAAATGACAGAGGAACGATGAATCTGGATCTGCTTTCTCCGACGTAGACCACAAAATGGCCTCTGGGTACGTCGAGAGGGAGGCCTTGGTCGTCTTCTTGGCCTTGCTGTTTTCTCCCCAAGCTTGAACGTCTCTTCAGAATCTGCTTCAGAGCTGCAGCCTGAGACAGTCTGTTTGGTTTCCTTACCGCCATTTCCGGCTCCGGAGGTCGTCTATGGGAGAAACGGAATGGAAATAGAGATCGAGGTGGAGATGGGCGAAGAGTAAAAGAGGGTATTTATGGTGAATCTAGAGAGAGAGAGAGAGAGAGAGTTTTCAAGATAATAACAGAGATAAACGGGCTTCCAATCTCAATCATGGTTTTGGTCGGATTCTAACCATTGTAGCTTATGAGATGATCAATGACTTGCAAGCGTCAAGTAAAAGAGGGTTTGAAATGAGGAACCATCAAATAACGTTTTAGTCGAATAGCCACCAGCACATTTTTCGGGCTACAATTGAGTATCGTTCAATATTTAAAACCATGAACATAGAACATGCTAGAAATGTAGTTATATGTTCTAATTCGGACATGTCCACTGTGTGAAACCATGCGCCACTACATTAGTTTCTTGGTTTAATTATTATTTAATTAAGTAAGAAGTCGACCATATGGTATAATTTGATTGAAGGGACGCCAGACGATTGTTNTTAATTAATATTGGATTAAGAGGGAGAATTTTAAGAAGGAGAGGAAGGCCGTTGCGTCCTTATTGGACGTTTGATGTAAGGTCGCTGCGTTCTTATCGGACATTCGATGCAAGGCTACCGCGTTCGATATAGACGATCTAATCTTACATCGGACGTTGATACAAATGCAGTGACCATACATTAAATAATATTATTTAAAGTAAATTATTTCATGTTGTCTTTTTTACATATTTATCCAAAAGTTAAGCCAAAAATTGATTTTAACCCTTAAATTTATTAAATTGACTAAAATTTTTAACTAACTAGCAAATATCTTAAAATTAACAAAAAGAGATGTCCTAAGTTGATTGAAATATGATAAAGTTCAAGTGATCGATTCACAACTTCAAAAATTTAAAATATCAACTGCAACTAAGATCCTAGTTTAGTGATAAATTTCAAATTATGACATTTTCCGAAGTCCTCCCATTTTAAGAGAAATGCCTGTTCGTAAATGAAATTGGGAATAATAGTTTCAATTATAAATTGCTAAAGAGAGTAAATGTGAAGTATAATTTGTCATATATTTTGGAGAAGTTTAGAAGCTATTAAAAGACTACTGAAGAAAATAAAGAACCAGCAAGAGATGGATCCCGGCCCTATGCAGGGAAGGGTAAGAATGGAGTAGCGGCTACACCAGGGCGGCGGTAGCCTGAAGCAAACATTAAGATTACTCCGGCGAATTAACTCATAATCAACTGGATCCGTTTAGAGATGATCAATTACCAGTTTTCTTTTTCCTTTTTTTTTTTACAGACGATTTTGAAATATAAAATTAATAATGAAATAAGAACGGGCTTCGTTTGATCGGAGGAAGAATAAGGCTCAGGCCGACGATAGACCCATCACTCATCTTCATCAGAATCATGCGTGTATGAAAAGAAGCGACTTCGATGAAGAATCTAAAACTCATAAAAATTTCCAGCGTTCAAATTCAACGACTAGATCATTCATTACATAGAGAATCGACAGTGTCTAAGCTGAGTTTCGAATCGTCGAGCAGAAGCAGATCTTCCGCTCGTTCTGACCAGAAAAAAATGATGAAAAATCGATATCTAAATCATTGTTCTAGATAGATATTGCAACCACTGATAATATTCGACAAGAACGTTCCAACCACCGGGACACACAGAGAAAACTGGTGTGCGGATCGTCAGTGAAGGACAACAAGCTTAAGGAAGAGATTGATGTGTTAATCTAGTTGTCTCCGGGAGTTATCTATGGTTTGCACGTTATGCATATTTTAAGCGTTTAGGATTTAGAGTATGCATTTAATAAAATTAAATTAGGATAGCATTTATTTGAGTAAAGTTAATGTGGTGAGTTTTTTTATTTTAGAAAACGTGAGCTATAATGTTAGTGGTGAGTTACGATTTTGTATTTGCTTATATAATAAGAAAACCGGAAATGCATTTTGCATCGCCAAAAGAAATCCTCTTTGTTTGTTTGCGTTTCAAGTTTGATATTGGTTTCAAGAAATCCAACATTTGGTATCAGAGCCAAGTTATCAAAACAATGGCAAGTTANTAGAAAACGTGAGCTATAATGTTAGTGGTGAGTTACGATTTTGTATTTGCTTATATAATAAGAAAACCGGAAATGCATTTTGCATCGCCAAAAGAAATCCTCTTTGTTTGTTTGCGTTTCAAGTTTGATATTGGTTTCAAGAAATCCAACACATGAAACCATCAGGAGGGTTTTCTCCTGTCCTAGAATAATTCCTCATAATCTCGATAAACGTTCTCTCTTTCATCATAAAATAAGATAATCTTCATACCTTAGTTCCAAAAATGAAGAGAAATTCCTTTGCGCGAGAAGGGTCGAAAAAAGCCATCTCCTTCTTTACCGTGTCGTATCTGCAAACTGTGAGTAATACAATGCATTTTCATTGGCGTGCCATTGCCCTTCGGTCGGACCGGCATAATGCATGGGTGAGGGAAATATGGATACTATAGTAGTTTCTGGGTCTAGAATTCCATCCTCAAGTACCTGAACATCTACAAAATGACATAAAAAGGAGTATATTTGGGTAATTCATGAAGCTAACCTTGCTATGCTGCTCCATTCGAACGTCCTAAAGGACGAAGCAAGAGAATTGGATTCTTGTATCCCATGTCCTCAGCTGAAATGAAAAACCCGCATCAGCTTCTCGTCTATCGAATTCTTTCCTCAGCTGCTGTGGCGAGAGCCTGTAATGATCAACCCCATCATTGTACTTGATAGGCTTGATCACTTCCATATCTCCCCCGACGAGCCAATCAGACATGCCACAAGATGCCTTACATAAAGTTATGCCTCATATGGAAGCCTAGTTTGGAACCTTTGGAAATGGAGGCCGAGATCGAGTCGGCTACAAGCTTGGAACGCCGTGGAGGAAAGTACAAGGCCAAGGCAGAGGAGGCCGAACCGGGTACAAGTCGGGCACAAGTCAGGTATAGGTCAAAGCCCATGGAGCAAGACGCAAACCCGAGTTCAAGGTGTAGAGAGAGAATCAGATCTCTCTCTCTAGTTTTATTTTATGCTCTTTTTACTTTTTGCACAAATAATTATCTGGGTTTTATGAGTTTGACATGAGTTTGAAGTGAGTTTCTATGAGTTTTTACTTTTGAGGGTTTATCTCAGAAGTAACCGATTGGGGGAACCAAAATTGGGGACCACCAATCCTTGTCCACCCCGAAATCTGGTAAGTGTTGGGTGATCATTTTCACCTTTCTTTTTGTGCATGCACCAAATCGGGCATGGCCTTTGGTTGCCATTCGATTGAGTTTTCCCTCTCTAGTTTGAGAGAAGTTTAAACCCTCTTGTCACGTAGGTTTGTACGCAGTTTTTAGTTAATACAAAGAGTGCTTTGCATATTCTTCTTTGGCCGGTTTTCCACCTTCAAGGCTCGGCTCTCCGGTGAGTAACATTTGGTGACATATGAGAGTGTTCTTTAAGGTTTTTGCTCCCCTTCCGAGCTATGGTGAGCTAGGCCGTGCTACACGACTTCAACCACTCTCCCGTGGTCTGAGGGTAAGCGTGTAATTCATATTAGCTATTCTGAATTTCCGGTTGCCACTTACTTTCCAATCAACTCCATTTCCTTTTCCGATCATCCCCTTTTTAGCACCCGATACTCCCGGCTGCATATCTCCCGGTTCCCCAAAGCTTTTACCCTCATTTTTGGAGGTTGAGCTCCCCTCTCATTCCCTAACAATCCCTCAAAATCTCAGTTGCAAACACTGTATGCAACTCGAGAACGACCTTTGTCAATAACACCCATTTTTGGTCCCTTTTCTTTGCTTATTTCTCACTCGACAGCTATTTTGTTCCCCATTCCATACTTGTAACATATCACAATCCCGGAAGGTGTAATGACCTCCTCAACGTACGACGTACGGTAACCTGGGAGCATTAGTTCCCCAAGTTCTAGCAATATATCTTAATTCTACATCAAAGCTTCGACCAATATTATTGTGCATTAGATGGAATACAAAAATAATCACCTAATTGTCTTTCTCAATCATTCTTTCTCCCTTCAAAAATGGCCCAGAAAACTATCAATATGAAAAAAATTATCTTTTCCCCATGACTAAAGCAGCTGTCTAGAAAAAACCAGCGAACTCAAAGTAAATGAGCAAAATATCGTGAACTACACCAGATTATCATCCTACAGGTTGAAATTGCATCATGAGTTCAGAGTAAGCTTAATCATGTATGCATGAATCCCGACTAAGAACCACTGCAGATTTTGGAAAAAACCACGAAAACCTTTCTCCTTAAAGCATAGATAACTATCTGTTAAGTCTTGAAAAAACTTGATATTTACGTAGTTTTAGTGGTCGAATTGTTAGGAATCAGTAATGATTTAATTAAAATAATCAAATTTTTAGGAATAATGCTGCAGCGCCACAACAATCCGTATAGCATTAGTGACACTGTTTTTACGTAATTTTGCCTGATATTTTGTATATTTTTATTCTCACGCAATTTTTATTTCTATGCAATTGCAGAAGATTAATGTAAATATAAGCTGGAAGAATTACAAAAAAGAAGGAAAAATCAATTTAAATTCAAATTTAGAAACAAAAATATCTTTTAAGATTTGTAAATCTTTCCTAATTTTAACCTATTTCCAAACCGACTCATATCTTCTTTCAAATCGTAACAGCTTCCTAAATCTGCTCGAGCTGCACGCAATCTACATAATAGAACGAGAATACCATGGATTGAGTGTGCTAGAATTGGAGAACATGATTCACGATCAAGCTTTGAGCATAAATCTGAAGAAGAAGTTCACTGCGGCAATCACTTTATTATGCATGCATGAATCCCGGACTATGAAGTAAGAACCACAGCGGAATTTTGAAAAAAAAACCATGAATATCTTTCTCCTTAAAGCACAGGTCATGGATTTCTATCGAATTGCTGGAACGAAATACAATGAGGGTACAGTGACTAACTTTCGAAGAATAGCAACCAAGTCTCCATTTGGCCAAATCAACCCGCCCAGCCCTCTCGTTTAGAAAGGTTTGATGAATTAAATGCAATGTTCCGGTTTATGGGATTGATTACGGTTTGTTTCTTTTGTTTTGGAAGCTGGTTCAGTGGGCCGGTGGAAACTGTAAAAAGAGATGGGAAAAGTAGAGCCGGCAAACGAGCCGGCTCGAGCGAGCCGAGCCCGGTCTCGGCCGGCTCGTCGAACCTGTCGAGCCTGTTGAGCCTATTCAAGCCGAGCCTGTCGATCTTTTGCTCAAAATTTTTGGCTTGAGTGAGCTATCGAGCCTCGAGCCTATTCGAGCCGAGCCTCGAGCTGAACGAGCCCAACTCCCGAGCCTAATCGAGCCGGAAACGAGCCTAAAAAATAATAATTATAAATTGTCTGAAATTCCATATATTATATTATAAGCGAAAGTTTAAAAAATATTCATTATAATTTGTCAAAAAATTCCATAGCATTGTACCAAAATAATTATTTTGTGCATCAATATTCAATACATATGTAAACTTTAAAAAAATGTACAAATAACTTAAATAGTCGCACAAAAAATTTTAGTCGTCAAATTCCATATTTTTGAATTCTTCCTCGAGTTCATCATCTCTTTGTGCTCTCTCGCAACAACGTCGCTCCAATCCTTCATGCATATGAGTGCTTCCACGAGATCCGATGCAAGACTCCCTCGTCGATCGTCGTAAACGTGTCCACCTGCACTAAAAGCCGACTTGGAAGCTACAGTTGAAACAAGAGGTATTAGTAAATTACGGGCCATTTTTGAAAGTATCGGATACAATCTCGAATTATTTTTCCACCAACTCAATAGATCAAAGGTCGTATGACGAGGAATTTCAAAACGCGTCTCTAAATATGTATCTAGTTCCATTTGATCGGAACCAAGCCGATGGACGTCGCCATAAACTTCTTCGTTTATTGATTCTAAATCGTCATTTAGTGGGTCTCCAAACCCGGATCCACCACTATAACTATAACCGTCTTGAGATGATAAAAATGATCGGGTATCACAATATTTTAATTGGTAAGATGCAAATAAATTAGCAAGTTCGGTTTTTAATGATTGTTGAGTAACAACCAAAATAAAACCTAAGTTATGCACAATTTTATCAAACATTAATTTACAACCCTTTATTTTATGTCTCGGATGCATAATTAAAGCAAACGAAAAAATAAACGGAACTTCAAGCCAATATTTTTTAAATTTTGTTTACATTTTATTTATTATTTCCAAAAATTCATTAATTTGTTTATATCTCGAAAAAACACCGGTTAATTTTACAAACCAAGGAAGCATAAGATGTGTGGTCGGATAATAAATTCCCGAACATTCTTTTGTTGCTTCAAAAAACGGTTTCNTTCCTAATAAAATTTTCGTGTACCTCACTATCAAACATCAATAGCGGGACCTCGTGTTGAGCCACAAATCTTGCAGCATCTTCTCGCAATCTTTCATGCGAATATAAAAAATTAGTGTTACCACTAGCCGATAATTGTAATTGTCTTTTATCAAGCGTTTGCTCGTGTGCGTGACAATGTTGATAATGTCTACGAATCGTACTAGTCGTCGATTCGTAAGCATAATTTTTTGCACAATACTTACATTGTGCTCGATTTTCTAATTTTCCCCCGACATTCATTTCGACAACTTTAAAATGATTCCAAACATCAAACGTTTTTATTTTTTGGGACGGGAAAGTGATGACGTGGATGTTTGTGCAGATGTTTGTCCAATTGAAAATGCCGGATTATTTATGCCAATTTCTTGAATATCATCATCCGAATTAGTAACATATTCTATGTTTCTCGATAAAAATTGATACCAATTTATTTATTAATAAATTGATACCGTTCACCAATTACTCGGGTCGATGTTGACTTGTACGTGGCAATAAATCTTTAATTCCACAAATACGAGTCCTGGAAAAATATTAGAAAAAAATTAGTTCGACGTTAATCGTAATTTTGACGATTAATTAACGATATATTACCGATAAAACATACCTCGATGAGTAATTTGTTAATGCTTGAATAAATCGTCAACACACGAGAAAGTAGTTACGAGAATTAGAATCGAGAGCTTGAGAGAATTCAAGAAAATTTTTGGTGAATTTTAACACCCAAATCAACTCTATTTATATCCAAAAAATCAAACGTACCTTTTTTTTTCCGATTAAATAAATTATCAACAGTCATTAGACCATTGATAATTCTACCCGTTGATGGGCGAAATGCAACGGTCATCAGACCGTTGAAAGCAGCCCACGTAGGCTGTTTGAGAGAGAGAGAGAGACTGAGAGAGAGAGGGGGGCCCGAGGGGTCGACAATCGTGAATCGCCTCTCTCTCTCTCTCTCTGTCTCTCGCTCCCTCGCTCCCTCGCTCCCTAGCCGACGCCGCGACGGCGACAATCTGTGACGAGGTGAGAGCCAGGCGACGACGGATGGCGTGGCGACAGACGACGAGGCAACAGACGGCGAGGCAACGGACGGCGAGACAACAGACGGCGAGGCGACGACGCAAATGACCGACTTGGCAACGAGATCCGGCGAGGAGACGACGCGAACGACCGACGAGGCGAGGCGACGGACGACGAGGCACGACGACAGCGAGGACCGGCGATTTGAGCCTGACGAGCCTGGCTCGTTAGGCTCGCGAGCCTCATCCGTCGTGCTCAGCTCGGGCTCGACCTACAGGCTCGAGCGAGCCAGGCTCGACACTGTTCCGGTCCGAGCCAGGCTCGGCTCGACACTTAACCGATCCGGCCGAGTGAGCCGTCGAGCCAGCTCGCTCGTTTGCGGCTCTAGGGAAAAGTTGAGGGTGTTGTGAAAATTAGGGTCGAACAACTTTCTAGGAGAGGGAGCCTACTATGTGCTCGCTGCCAGTTTCTTTTGGTGAAGATCTAAACTATTTTTGTTCTTGGTTTCTTGGCTGTTGTTAGTGTGGAAATCGGTGTTTTGTATTATAGGAGCTTACCATCTTGGCATCAAAGGATTTTTCCATCCTAACGAAGAAACGTATGTCGAATCAGCTAGAGATCGACCAACTCGAACGACTAGAAGAGGATCTGGCCGAGCTCACTCAAGAGGTGAAACAATTGGCTGAGTTGAAGGACTAGCTGCGGTACAGCCTGAAGTCCATAGATTCGTTGGGTCACCGGGTTACGGTTATAGAGGAGTTTCTGCATAAAGGCAAAGAGGTTAACCGAACCCAAGATGCTTAAATGAGCAACCAGGAACCTAGGCTGGCGCCACCCCTACCCTGGGAAAGATTCCCCCCATCGACCTTCAGGAGCCGAGAACCGCACGGCCAGAGATTGGAAATACCCGTGTTCACGGCCGAGGAACCCGAAAGTTGGGTGTTTCACGTGGAGCACTACTTTGCGTTTAACCAGCTCTAGGAGGAGGAGAAGTTAGAATGAGTGACAATGTGTCTGGACGGCGAGGCCCTGGCGTGGTATCGCTGGAAGAAGAGAGACAGAGGTTACCGAATCAGGAAGCTTTCCGGTCGTCGCTGCTGGACTGATTTTGTTCATCCCAAGCCAGGTCGGACTATGAGCGCTTCCTCGCTCTGAACCAGAAGGGGACGGGAATATCAACGGGATTTCAAGGTTCTGGCGGGGCCGTTAAAAGAGATTTTAGACGCCATGTTGGAGGGGCATTTCTTAACCGATTTGTACCCATTGATTAAGGCGGAGGTGCGCCTCCTACGTCCAAAAGGGCTGTAGCAAGTCATCGAGACGACGGAGAGGGTGGAAGACTAGAACTTCCTACTGGAACAACAACAACCAATAGGCCGGATGTTAAGTCTTGAAAAAGACTTAATTATGTCCATCGAATTTATGAGAATTGTTCAATATCAAGTAATAAATTGTTGAATTTTATGTTGTATTAATATGTGCTGCAGCTCACGCCACAGCACAGAATCTTCTAGAAGTTAATAAAAATGCGATAATTTTGGTTATTCCGAGAATATTTTTATCTGCCCGATTGGTTACCTATTTTGCAGGGATTATGATGGATAAAGATGGAAAACAATGAGTTGAAAAGAGATAAGATCGGAGAGATTTAAATAGCAAATCAATATGGATTGGAGAGAGAAAGATTATCTCCATAAAATCAGCATAAAATCTGCATTAAATTTGGAGAGTCTAACCAATTGGAGAGAGAATCAGAGCAACCACGAATTTTAAAAAGAGGGAGGCAGAACCAGAGAGAAGAAGGCATAAACAATAAGCGGTGCTGTGCTACAAACGGAACGGAGAAACCGGAGCCAATTCAAGAACTCGTGGGACGCCACTGGAGTTTTGAAGAAAGCAACGGTGAATCCGTTTATCTTTTATTAGGCGTTGCAATTATGATTTATGAACATTTATCTTGTGTTCATTTTATTTTCAACATGAACTAAATTTATTTTGGTTAGATTTTGGAAGTATCTTGTTTTATGAACTCTCGGTTTGTATTTATTTCCTAATTTGAATAATTCAACTAGGTTTTCATTCCTATCGTGTATAAGCTGGACGCTACAGTTATAACGTACTTAATGATTTCTAACACGCTATTAGAAAATCATTTAGAAAGTAGTTGAATCGCTTGAGTTGTTAAATTAATTTATTTGTAACTTAACTAAATGTTTTTAATTGATTAAAACGTTAGCTCAAGGGGAAACTAATAAGATCGGTTCTGAAGGTATTCAAATCTCAATGTCTTTGCCATAAGATTGGAAGAAGTTGAGAAAAGAAGCCAATCGGTAGGCGACGCCAGCCACCGATTTCATAGATATCTTTCCCGTCAAACGTGTTGTAGTCTGTGTTGTAGCACAGACATACAGCCGAGAGTGAATAAACAGGAGAAACCAAAATCTAACATTCCTTATCACTGAATTTCATTTGTTTTCAGATCTATTTGTTTCTTTTAATTTGTTTATATTTTCTTTACTTTTAACAAAAAATCATCAAACCTTTTTTATCAATTTTATATAACTATTTTACATTTTATTTCAGAAAATATTAGCTTCGATATTCTCGTGGGATCGATAATATTTATATTACTTGACTGTGAACTTGCGGTTTTTAACGACACATTTGCACCAAACAAGAAATATATATTGCGGAACAGTTTTCTATTTTCTGTTTCAGGTTGTAGTTGATGCAAAACAATGGAAATTTGGAAAGATAAAACTCTGGTATAACACATGTGAAAATGAATACAGTAAGTTGTGAAGTGAAGCCGATAATGTTTCAGATACTGCAGCACATGGGTCAGTTCAGCGGCACATCATCAGAAGACCCGAACTCTCACATTAGAGATTTTATTCAGCTCTGTCATACCTTTAAAGATGCTGCAGCACATAGAGAAGTCCTTAAAATGAAGTTGTTACCATATTCATTGACTGATAGAGCAAGAGCATGGCTAAATTCATTGCCGGCAAACTCGATAAACTCATGGGAAGATTTAGCTAGAAAATTTTTAATCAAATACTTTACGCCGGCGAAGAATGCTAAAATGCGAGAAGAAATGATGAATTTCAATCAACAGCACAATGAATCATTGTATGAAGCATGAAAGAGATTCAAGGATTTATTAAGGCAATGCCCGAATCTTGGCGTATCACTGTGGGCACAGATGGAGACATTCTATTTTGGATTGAGTGGTCAATCGCAAGCAATATTGGATGCTTCGGCGAGTGGGGCGTTCTTGTCTAAAACATATACGGAGGCATACAAACTCTTGGAAAACATGGCTTCAAACAACTATCAATGGTCGACGGAAACATCATCACCATCTCAAAGAGCAGAAGGAGTGTTGGATGTGGATCCAATGACAACACTGAACACACAAATGATAATTCTCACTGACACATTAAAGAATTTCATTCTGTCACAGGCGATGCCACAAGCGATGCCACAGACGGTGCCACAGGTGATGCCACAGCTTGTCTTGTGTACTTTGCGGAGAAGGACATTTTTTCAATCAATGTCCTTCGAATTCTATGTCAGCAAACTATGTGGGTTACGATAAAAACAACTCATTGGACCCACCTTGGAAACAGAACCACATTGCTGATAATGAATGGACTCAACAGCCACAAAACTCGAACTTTGAATTTCCAATACACACAACTCACCACCTGATGAACTTGCCAAATATTCAGCAAAAGCAACAGCACCAGCCTCAGCATCAACAGGTTCTTAGTGTTTCGTGCACTTTTTGTGGTGAAGGACATAGTTTTGAATATTGCCCATCAAATCCCGAGGCCATGAACTACACAGGTTATATTCAGAACAACAATTCTTACGATCCAAGTTGGAAAATCTCTTATTATCAGTGGCAATCACAAAAAAATAATTTTGAGTCTGAATTTTTGGAGCATTCACAAGGTTTCTCACAAGGTGCTTTACCTCCACAAAATAATCAGTTCAAGCCTGAACAACCACCATCTTTGGAACAACTTACGCGAGTACCTACAACAAAAAATGATACTCTTCTTCAGAGTTTGACAACAATGATGGAAGACCAAATTGCTTCACAAAGAATTCTCAAAAATCAGCTAGAACAAATTATTTATGCACTGAACAATAGAACTCGTGTAACATCATCCTGTCATACCGAGTTGCCAAGAAGATATGGAAACAAAAATTACACCTCGAGTGTGTTACATGAGAAGAGACAAGTGGAGGAAATGATAGATTTGAATGAAGAGCCAGAGTATATTAGGCAGTAAAAGTTAATGAAGTGGAAGAAAGTATGGAGAAAGAAGAAAAATATGAATATGTTTTCAATGCTGGAGCAATGCTGCAGCATCAGATTACAACATACCAAGACTTAACACAGGCAATGGGACCAAGTCTGGGTATACTGACCAAGCCTCTCGTAATGGCTCCTGGCCCCCTGACAGTTTCAAATGCGGGACAACTTCCACCCCTTCATCGCCATAAACCGATAGTGCAATCAGCGGTCCCCTACCTAAATTCGGCACTGAGGTACCATCACCTGTCAGAGGCAGAGATACAACTACAAAGGTCCAAGGGCTCTGTTTCCGTTGCTGAGAGGTACGGGGTGGGGCACCGTTGTGCGAGTAAAGCATTGTAGATCATATTGAAACTTGAAGAAGACCTAGGTGATACAATAGAAGAGCAGCGGAGCGAGGACGAGCCTACGAACCAGGAGGTGGGAGAAGAGATACTAGAACTATATGCCAATTCGGTGGTGGGGCTATCTTCCCCCAAAACCATGAAGCTGCTGGGTACCCTCCAAATATTACCGGTGGTAGTGCTGATCGATTCAGGAGGACCCACAACTTCGTTTCTACCACCGTGGCTAGGATCGCCGAGCTGCAGAAGCCCGACAAACAGAAGTTTGAGGTAATTTAGGGACAGGCTCTCGAGTGAAGGGGGAGGGGGGACTTCTTGTCGCTGGAACTTGGGAGCGTGGGTGTAATATTGGGCATGCAATGGCTACAAACCTTGGGGGAGACTATGATCATTAGGAGAAGCAGGTCATTAAATTTCAACAAGAATGGAGAATTGTTTCCCTATTTGGGAATCTCAGCCTAAACTAGAAACAAGTAAGCACAGTTTGGTCTTTGAGATAAATCGTGTGGATATGGCGGGACAGGAGTAGCCTGTCAAGACCCCCGAAGGGCAGTCCATTTTGAGCGAGTTCCACCACTTATTTGAGCCACCCGCTCAATTGCCCTTGAGACGCCTCGAGGACCATGCCATTCCACTGTTACACGGGACAAAACCCGTGAGGTTGAAACCGTTTTGTTACCCACAATTGCAGAAAGAGGCAATTGAAAAATTAGTGAAGGATATGCTCTCCGCCAGGATAATTCGTCTGAGCAACAGTCCTTTCTCTAGCTTGGTTTTACTAGTGAGGAAAAAAGATGAGTCATGTCGTTTCTGCGTGGATTACCAAGTGTTGATTAGGGTGACTATTCCTGACCATTTTCCCATCGTCAACATTGAAAAACTCCTTGACGAGCTTCACGGAGACACCACATTCACGAAGTTGGACTTACAGTCCGGGTACCACCAGATATGTGTCCAACTGGACGACATTCATAAAATGACTTTAGGCACGCATGAGGGACACTACAAATTTATAGTCATGCCATTTGATTTGACAAATGCTCTGGCCACTTTATAGGCGCTCATGAACCACATATTTTGGCCTTTCTTAAGGAATTTGGTCCTAGTTTTGTTTTTATGATGTGCTGATTTACAAGTCCCTAGAAGAGCACCCCCTATTAGTTAGACAAGTACTTCAGCGAATGCATGAGAACGAACTGAGATTGAACCCCAAGAAGTGCTTATTCAGACAGTCAGAGATCGCCTACCCAGGACATGTGATATCAGCTTAAGGTCTAGCCGTGGACTGAGAAAAAATCAAAGCTATCTCGGAATGGCTAGCGCCCAAGTCGTTCAGGGAGTTTTGGGGATTCTTGGGGCTAACCGATTACTATCGGCGGTTTGTAAAAAGATATGGGCACATGTGTAAGCCACTCACCAATCTCCTAAAGAAGGATGAATACTGATAGGGAGAGTCGTGGGAGTGCACTTCCAAATCCTGATTAGGGGTAGGATGAATACTTATCAGGGGGATTAGGGTAGAGGCAGATGCCTAGGAGTGCCCAGGACGGTGGCATACGCTCTCTCTCAAATCCTGTGCTAGTCCACCTTGTTAGCGCTCTCGGTGATGAAATCCTTGGACATCGAGAAAATTGACGAAGCGGTCCGCCAGGATGAAGCTTTAAGCAAAATCATCGCGGTACTCACGACTAAGAAGGAGAAAAAGTCGGGTAGAAAATGAACCAAGGGCACTTGTTTTACCACGGGTGGTTGGTTATTCCCCTAGGGTCTGATTTGATCAAAAAGAATCCTCATGGAGTGCAACGATGGTGTTATTGGTGGACACGCAGGAATTTTGAAAATGCTCCAACGAGTTCGGGGGAATTTTTATTGGCAAGGGATCAAGAAGGATGTAGCCAAGTACGTGTCAGAGTGCTCGGTGTATCAACGTAAAAAACAAGGCACCCTAGCATCCGCGAGACTACTTCAACCCCTTCTCGTTCAAAATCAGACATGAGAGGATCTCTCTATGGATTTTATCGAGGTGCTGCTCGCATCAAAGGGATATAACACTATCCTGGTCGTAGTTGATAGGCTAAGTAAATATGCTTATTTCCTTATCCTGTCCCACCCTTACACGCCTGTGAAAGTGGCAAAAACAGTTCATCCACGAGGTGGTGAAATTACACAGAATTCCGAGATCCATAGTCTCGCATCGAGACAAGGTGTTTTTAAGTCAAATCTAGGCGGATCTTTCCAAGTTACAAGGCACGTCACTGAAGTATAACAACGCCTACCACCCATAAACCAATGGCCAGACGAAGGTAGTGAATCGTTGTCTAGAGACGTACCTACGTTGTTTCACTTTGGCCAACCCCCGTCAATGAAGCAAATTGATGCCATGGGCTGAATTTTGGCACAACACTTCTTTCCACTCCTCAGCCAACACCACTCCGTTCAAGGTTGTCCCCTCACCCATTATCCCGTTCAACAAAGGGCCAGCCCCAAATGCCATTGTTGATCAACAACTCCTCGAAAGGGATGAGATCATCACGCAGCTCAAGGGATAGTTTCATCGAGTCCAAGCATCGATGAAACGCAACGCAGATCAACATAGGAGGAACATCATGTTTAACGTGGGAGACTTGGTGTTCTTAAAAATCACACTGTATAGGCTCAAATCCCTGAATCGAGCAACAAATTAGAAGCTATCTCCGGAATATTTTGGCCTTTTTTCCTGATCTGGCGCATTGGTGGGTTGGCGTACAAACTAGAGCTACCCGACATAGCCGCCATTCACCCTGTTCAGTCGAGGCTATCCTCCAACAGTTTCTGGATTTCTTCCCTGAGGACAAGGTGAGTTTAGAAAGGGGAAAATATTGATACGAACCCCGCTGCGAGAGTGTACTTTCGGAGGAACAGGAAGTAGAACCACAACGGCGGTCCATAAAAATTGCCCAGTCCTCCAGTTTCGAAAGGTTTGATGATTTAGATGCAATGTTCTAGTTTATGGGATTGATTACGGTTTGTTTCTTTGTTTTGGAAGTCTATTCAGTGGGCCGGTGGAAACTGTAAGAAGGGATAGGAAAAGTTAAGGAGGGTATGGTGAAAATTAAGGTTGAACAACTTTGTGGGAGAGAGAGTTTCCCATATGTACTCGCCGCCGATTTCTTTTGCTGAAGATCTAATCTATTTTCGTTCTTGTTTTCTTGGCTGTTGTTAGTGTGGAAATCGGTTTTTTGTAATTACAGGAGCTTACCAAACATTTCTTATTTATATATGAATTCTTCGAGGTTTTCCCTCCTGGCCGTAGCACTTAGGGGTGGGCATCGGATCGGATTGTTGTCGATCCAATTCGATCCGACAAACGCGGATTGTAGATTGTAATCCGATCGGATCGGCAAAAATCTGTAATCCGATCCGATCCGATCCGACGCCCAACCCAACGTTATCGGATCAGATCTACCCGATTCATTTTCCAGAGAAGTTCATCTCATGTATTTCCAAAATTTTCCCTGCAATTCGAACTCCAAACCAATCTATAATCCAAAACTATCCATAATCTAAATCTATCAATAATCCAAAACAAATGATTCGTCTTTGGAAGTACTGGGGTCGACACATGTAGGTTGGGGTCGACATAAATTAAACGATGGGTCGACACAGACAGTTTGGATGGGTCGACATATTTGCACGCTGCACTGCCTTTTTGGGTCGACACAAGATGTTTAGTTGGGTCGATACCATTTGGAAGACTCGGCCTCTGTTTTGAACAGGGGTCGACACAAGACACTAAGAGTCGACACAAATTATGAAAGAGTAAGCTTCTGAATTTTACAAGGGTCGACACAATACACTATGGGTCGACACAATACGCTGAATTTTACAAGGCTAAGCTTCTAAATGAAAATCTCGCACATGCATGTATATTGTATACTGCTTTAGTAGTTGGTCTATCTTGTGTTCTTGATTCATTGTATTGTGATGGAAAGAGTACCAGAGGAAATTCATTTTTGAATACATCTTGCCTCCGGATGACATCTTTCAACAAATGTAAAATGATCCCAACATGCAGTCTTCAACGCTCTTTTTCTTGGATTAGGGGCAGGCTCAGAAGGATTCATAATTCCCGCAAGAGGAGTTGCAGATGTTGATTCTATCGTTGTGTCGATAGTTGCAGAAGCCGTACTTTCCATTCTGCAAAAAAACAACCAAACTAAATTTCAAAATTCTCAAATCTAATCAATATGATAAAAAAGGACAAGAACTCTACTTATAAACGAATGTGGGTCGATTGTGATCGCTCGTTGCGGGGTTCGGAATCGCTCGTCGTCGGGGACCGGGGTTACAGATTTCGGGATTTAGGTATTTCGATTTGGAGTTGCCGAGTTGGATTTCAAATGCCGATCCGACGTTCGGATCAGATCAGATCGTCTTCAATCTGACATCGATCTAATTCGATTAACGATCCGAACGTCTGATCTTAACTTGATTTTCCCCACCGAAAACCGTTGCCCGATCCGATCCGATCCAAACCAATCCGATCGGATTGTCGGATTGGATCGGATCTGCCCAGCCCTAGTAGCACCATCTGCCTGAGTCCATGTTGTACAATTTTGAATGAATTTGTTACTATAGCTTAGCTTGTGTCACTTCACATCTGTTTTGCAGACAATTTAGACCCACTTGGCCGCCCACTTGCCACCTTGGAGGATGGCTAATTGTATGGCTTCCCAAATAATGAGGAGGCTTCCCAAATAATGAGGAGGCTTCCCCTGTAAATCATAACCACCAATTAAACTTGCTTGTATAAACAAGAGAAAGTTAACTTTTCTAGCTTTGAATCTTTTCTATCTTTATTTTTCGTCGGTTATACCACGTAACAATGAGTGGTTTGCATCACTCAAGCAGGCAAGAAACTAGACAAGACTGGAATATTTACCTGCTGTGATAAAGTTGATGACAGTGTTGCCTGGTCGGAAAAACTGGTCGGATAGTGCTGAGCTTGCAGAGGAAGAACTGGTCGGATTTCCGTCACTGCAGCTACTCCGATGAGGATCAATTTTGTAAGCTTCTCTATGTTTGATTTATTTCCCATTATAAAGTCGGCTCAGCACCATTATCAAGACGATGTTGCAAGAAATATAAATATAATCCATTGAATGAAAAACTGGACGGTCGACAGTCGACCGAGAAATTCTCTCTCAAAAAACTCAGTTTGTCTCTCATGGAGCCCTCTCCAGCTCCACGGCACGGCAAAACAGAAACTTCTTTTAAACGCACGACTCTCAGTGAAACAGCTCGTTCCGGGTCTTTTACACTTGTGTCAATGGGGATAGCCTGGAGAAATTCACTTTGGAATTTGGAATTGAAGTGCAAATCATTATATTCCAATAATTTATAATTCATCTCAGCCTAGCAAACATCAGGTTTCTGGAGGTAGAGGTTAAAAAGACAAGTCGGTTGCAATCAGTAGGCAGAAGACGATTGTCGATTTACACAGAAAAAACAGGCTGAAACAGAAAAAAAAAAACAAGCCCGAGAAAGCTTGTGTTTGACGCACAGACTTCTCTTTATTCTCAGACATTCACCAGACATGGCCTGCAGATTCAGAACGATGCCGAGGGGGCTAGTTTCTAAGGACACTTGCGCCTGTTGCGGTGAGTAGTTAAGGTAGCGTAGCAAGGGCCGGTCTCTAGGTTGCCGTAAATGCTGGGAGAGGCACACAGTTGCTGAGTCGCAGCAGCTTCCGCCCACCCTCCTGCATAGATTTGGCCTTATCAAATGCAGTGACAGTGTTGTGCATAAACATAATCACGCAATAAACACAATACCACTTGTTACAACTATAGTAATAAAATATTAATCACAACGAGACAAGTCTATTTTCTTTGAAATTCTTGAAAATTGACATCACCATTAGGTTAATACTAGCTCTTATGTCACATAGAGTTTCGTTGATATGTTGGTCTCCTATCGTGCACAGTTTCGTAAATTTTCTGATATCACGTAACTTTGAAAGAATCTTATTTGACTATATACTTGCATTCTTGTATCATCACCACAGTTTTGTATTCTTCTATTTTTCGTTTCTTCGATATTAGATATTTAATGAATTTTGCATAATTTGACATTTGTTTTAAGGCCTCGACCAGTAGAATATTGATGTGTAGCCGTCTAACATATCCATAAATTTTCTAAATTTGCTTGACTTGATTCCGTTTTTGTAATCTCTCTGGAAAAGGCGGTGGAAGTTTCTCGGATTATACAATTTTGTTATGATGTTGTGCATGTGTTATAACACTTGTAGTGATATTAGACTTATTAATTTGTGTCGAGACTTCTATTTTTCCCGTCTCTGTGTTCCGTTTCTTCTTTCTTTTCTTTGGTTTACTTTTATGGTCATTCACGGTTTCGGCTTCTGTGCCGTTACACAAAGTGATGGAGTTGCATTGTTCTTTTTTGTTTCGTTTTAAAACTTCGGTGTCGCTCTGCAACATTCTCGTAGGTCGGCTATTCAGGGTCAAAGCAAGCTGACCAACTTGATTCTCAAGATTTTTGTGAGACGCAACTTGATTATGGATAGCTGCGTTCATATTCTGAATCATCAATTCGATCATTTCCATAAATTCATTAACTTTGTGTTCGAATGGTTTAGCTTGATCAAGTTGTTGTTGGTGGTTTTGTTGAGGCAAAAAACCCAGATTAAAACCTTGTGTGTTGCTCCACTGCATCTAAGAGTGATTATGCATGTCTATGTAATCCGTTATAAAAAAATTTCAGTTGAACTCATTCTTTCACACCATGATTCAGACATTGTCGCAATAATTTTTTGAACCTCTCTGAAGCTTCATATAAGAATCCAATGTCGTGATGTTTGGAAATCATGATTTCTCCTCGCTTCTTCCAAAAAAATTATTTAATTCGATAATAAAGAATTCAATCATGTTTCGCTCGATCTCAGAGTAAACAAGGAAAGATCTTCAAATGAAACACATAAGGAAGTAAATTTCTTGATGAATACGTTCAGATCTTCTGATGTTTTACCATTGAATGTACCTGTATTATTTGAAACAAAGTGACTTCAACTCGCACTTCACTTTATTTTTCTCGATAATTAGTTGGCGTTCAAGATTTGGAATTGCATAATCCCAAATAGATCATTCTTGAGCCAGTAATTGGTTGTTCCGTTTAAGTGTGTTTTGAACCATTGGTTCTTGCTTTATCTCTTCTTGTTGATTTGGATGTTGGTTGTGGCGTCTTTTTTATCGAAGCGTTCTTTCAGGTTCTGGATCGTAGAGAAGGAGCTCTTGTCTACCTTTGTTTTGCATCAAATATCCTGAAAAGAATAAAAGAACCATAAAAAATATTTTCATTTTAAATTTATTAAACTTTTTAAGTATGAATTAGATATATTCACAGAATACTGCATAAAAATTATTAAAATAAAAAATATAGTTGTTCCCGACAGCCCTTCCAAAAACTTGTAGCGCGTAAATGTAATTGCAAAAGAAACTCAAATACACATGTCACAATTGTAGTACTAAAGATCAATATCACAAGGACACAATTATTTTTTATTATTAAAATAAATTGCAAAGTATAAAAGGGATACATGTTTGGTTTTTTGGTTTTCTCTACACTAAATAACAAAATAATAAAATTACAAAAAGTTAAAGTGGTGGTTGAATTGAGAATTTAAAGTAGTCTCGATTATATTTTTCATAAATTAAATTGACTTAAACTACTTTTTACGGTGCTGCAGCAATTTGACAACATCAATCAGATCTGGTCAAACCACTAATAACCTGAGACTTTCATCGCCTCTCGATTAATTATTTCATACCTACAACACAGACTTATAAGAGATGAAGTGTTACTCGATTCGTGGTTTGAAAGCTAATTCTTTTTTCCTACAATAGGGTGGAATGAACATTATAACTAAATCCTACTTAAATCTTGTCAATCGATTTAACCACCTAATAGTTTTAACATACTCCTTAACAATCACGTAATAATGTCTTAATAGAACAATGTTCGAAAAAATCTTAATTTTGACTGAAACGAAATAGTTTAGCAACTATGAAGAGTTTATAAAATTTACGAAAGTTGAAACAAAAAATTAAAGGTAGAAGACTATGGTCATAGCCGTCGGAAACCGTTAGTTGCACCACTTCTTTGCCTCACCGTCGCGTAGCTCTACCTCGGATTGATGCCCGCGGTGGATCATGAATTTCGTTCTNACCTACAACACAGACTTATAAGAGATGAAGTGTTACTCGATTCGTGGTTTGAAAGCTAATTCTTTTTTCCTACAATAGGGTGGAATGAACATTATAACTAAATCCTACTTAAATATTGTCAATCGATTTAACCACCTAATAGTTTTAACATACTCCTTAACAATCACGTAATAATGTCTTAATAGAACAACGTTCGAAAAAATCTTAATTTTGACTGAAACGAAATAGTTTAGCAACTATCAAGAGTTTATAAAATTTACGAAAGTTGAAACAAAAAATTAAAGGGAGAAGACTATGGTCATAGCCGTCGGAAACCGTTAGTTGCACCACTTCTTTGCCACACCGTCGCGTAGCTCTACCTCGAATTGATGCCAGCGGTGGATCATGAATTTCGTTCTCTAATTCTGGCACACCCAATTTGTGGTGTTCTGGTTTCTTTGTGTAGATTTCAGCAGCTTCAATTCGGTTATCAAATCTTCCAAATCCTAATTTAAGATATTACCCTTATTTCTAAATTTAAATTTAGATAACTAGTTGAGATCTCCTTTCTTTAAGTGATCTTAACGATTCTTTCTTGCACATAAACCTTCTAAAATTATTTGAATCTTCATAGAAATAAAATCTGGTAAAAATAAAATATCATAAATTTTAGCTACGAATCATGTAAAAATAATCATGTAGGTGCTATCTATGAGTTAATAGTATTTTTGTGATATTCACTCTAGAAACATGATTTTCAATAAAAATATAAAATGATTTCAAATAATTTAAATGATAAATAATGTGAATGTGAGGTCTTTATAAGACTTATCAAACAGTTTTAAAATTCGATTGAATCCCGGTCAGCGGAGTGCAGGTTGAAGAAGATGAAGGGCCCATATTTATAGTGGAAGCAAATAATAATGAGTCTATGAGGATAAGTATAGGACCAGTAAGGAAACTACCCATCCAACAATGGACGTAACGCACGAACAAGAAAAAAGATGGTCCTTCATCTTTTCTTATTGTGAGAGTTGTTACTCTCAATATTAAGGTAGCTCCTTGAGATATCAGGTAAATGCCTCTTATTTCTGGGCCGCTGAGTCACCGTGATTTAACCCCCTCACAAGCTGTCGGGCCGAGGTGTGGGGGCACTGAGACGAGTGATTTCTCTTTTTGGAGACGAGGAAAAAAATTTCGTCAGGGGACAATGCATCAATCTGATGGCACCAAAGGCTCTGGAATTTTAGTCAAAGTCTGGTCCATGGTTGTCGTCCCAGTATTGGGATAGAACGACAAATAGCTATGGAGAATACACAGAACCGGACAAGATGAAGCGACCCAAATCATTACAAGAGCTTCCCCAGTCGTTGGTTTGTTACACCGAACAGCACAGACAATGACGATTTTCGAATCACGACATTATCTATCAATCAAATAGTTAATCTATATCTTTAAAGAACAATCGTAATCCTTGATGGGTCTGAGTTGATAGCGACCAAAATAGAGGAAAGAGAGGATAGGTCATTTTTTGGAACTATATGGAAGAAGAGTTGATGTTAGATAATCCATTTTCACAACAAAATTTTTGAAAAAAAAGAGAAATTGAAACTCAAATTGCTTCGAATTTTTCCATTACAATGAAGTCTATCTATTGAAATAATTTTTGAAAAACCTTAGAACGATGTTTGCAAAATCTTCTAAGTTTTTTTTGTAGTATCTACTGTCGTAATTTTGGAGAACATGAACTTATGCACCTCCTGTTGAATAAAAAACATTGTCTTTGAATCCTTCTTCTGAGTTTCTCCTATTATAGCTTCCTCATCGTCGTTAGGATATTCATTTTCCACCAAATCTCATAACTTTTGAGACTTGAAGATCGTCTTTATTTTGATGTGTTAATATTCATGATTTTCACCTTTGAAATTTGGAATGAAGGCTTGTGATATGCTCATCTCATTGATTGTCATTGAATGTAGCTCTTCCATCCTATCCTTTTCATTCCGTGGTATTGATCATGGATATTGGGAAAGTTAAATAATAAGAAAGTGTATGAAGCAATGAAGGATTGAAAAATAACTTGATGAAGGATTGGAGCGTATTATTTTACTATATTATTATATTTCTTAACTGCTATTTTATTATTTAGGTTAAGTATTCTAATGTCTTTAGTTTGTTTCCCAATTATTAGTTGTATTCTAATGACCTTATTTATATTGAGGAAAAATGTGTAGCCTTCATCAAAATTATCGTAATAGGCATGACAACTTTTATGATTAATTCATCTTGAGTGTTTGACGAGAATTTTCTCTTTAGTTCTTTTCGAAGAACTCGATCTTCATCTAGTTCTTGATAAATCAACTTTGATAGTTTTGGTTTTATAGACAAGTTTGGTCTAGGTCAAGGTTCTTGTTTGATAACTTAGGGTCTGTCAGAAATGTTCGATTGGGGTCAAATTTTTTGTACTTAAAGCGATCCATGTATTTTTTTTTTGCATTGTTGAAGAGTCTCGAATTCGATATACTCGGGGGTCTCATCATCAACAAACTAAGTACTCAATTAAGCCTCTAATACCACTAACTTGGAAACCAACCACTAACAATTAAACCATCCACAAACATTTAAAATACACATTAACATGTAAAATACTCGCTAACATGCTAATCATCCACTACATGTAAACCAACCACTAAAATGTAAACCTAACATGCCACGGTTTGGCATTCCAAGCGGAGTACTCACCCGAGCCCGAGCTCGGGAATTTTCTAATTTGTATGTTATTTTTGCAGAAAAATTATTTGAAGATTTACACATTTCTAAGCCAACTTTGGAAGATCAACAAAGATCAAAGTATGCGATAACTTGGCTTTGAGATGAGGCGGAATGGCAACCTCAACCCGAGATCTCCGGATCCGAATCCGTGCCCGATCCTGGTTGAAGATGCATGTTGCATGGTGAGTTGGAGTCCCATGCAAAAATAATAAATTATCCCACGACTCAATTCACCAACATCTCTTTGGAGTGAAAGAATTTTATTACATTTTTAGGTTAATTTTTACGTGAATTTTACGTTGAACATTTAGAGAACCTGAGAGGGTTTCTCGGCTAGGATTTTAGCTTGGATTTTGCATGCTTTGCATGAAGTTTTGCATGAAGGTTTAATTGGCTGAAAGAAGGGTATTTAGGGCAAAGAAAGAAGAGAAAATTGGATGAAGAGATTCAAGGAAACGTGGTTTGCACATCATTGCAATCTCATTGGTTCAAATTTTCCCTCATTTTCTTCATTTCTAGCATGCTTCATGCATGACTTTGGCCACAAAAATTCCCTCTCTTTTTCCCTCTCTTTGTTGTTGTTAAAACTTTTCCTGGCATGATTGTAATAATCATTTTGTAATTTTAATTAAAGTTGTTTTTTTAGCTTCTCCCTTCACTGGCATTTACAACTTCAACCACCAGCCGGAATTCCTCCATCAACCGTCGGTTTTGCAAGGTTTTCTTCCTTCGAGCTGGAGATTTACTAAAGCTTCAAAGTCTCCAGCCTTCTTTAAGGATGTAGGGTGAGCTTGAAAGTCACAAGCTCTTCGTTCCATCTTTATTTTTGTTTGTAATTTCATTTTCTCCGCCGCTCATCATTTCCGGCAACCGCCAGACCCTGGTTACTGTTCAATCAAATNTCAATCAAATTCCAACCGATCCGTCCTAGTGATTGCCTTCATTTTTGGAGGTACATTACTTAACCTTTTCTCAAAACTCCACTCAAAATTTCAGCCATACACTCGATCTCATCGCCGAGTTATCCCCCTCACAAATTTGTTCATGTTTCTGGACTATCGGATTTTTTCGCAAACTCTACCCGATCTCCAACCCTCTCCCTAAATCCATCCCGATTCCGTGTCACTTGGTGTTAGAGCTATAAATCCATCCCCACCTTCATCTTCCCCTCTGTTTTTGTGTGTTTTTAAAGTTTGAAGAATGACCTTAAGAAGTGGTTCTAGCCACTAACCAAAATTGGATATGAGCTTGGAATCCGAAGAGGAAATATGCCGCGTACAAGAAGTCCCCTTGTTAATGGTTATCCGAAGAGTGCTTACTACTCAAAATCAACAAGAGGAACTCCAACGAGAGAACAACTTCCATAGTAGGTGTTTGATTCAAGATAAGGTATTCTCACTTATTATTGATGGAGGTAGTTGCACTAACGTAGCATCTCGGGATTTAGTTGACAAACTCGAGTTGAAAACTACTTTGCATCCGAGTCCTTATAATTTGCGTTGGTTGAATGATAAGGAGGATATCAAGGTTACCAAGCAAGTGTGCATTGAATTCTCAATCTGAAGGTACAAAGATAAAGTAATGTGTGATGTGGTTCCCATGAGTACAAGCCATTTATTGCTTGGGAGACCATGGCAATTCGATCGTACGGTTATTCATGACGGTTTTACAAATCAATATTCCTTCAAATTCAATGGACGATCTATCAAATTGGCCTCTCTTGAACCTGATCAAGTGGCCAAGGATGAAATCATGAGGGAGGAGAACTTGGCCAAAACCAATTTGTTTATGACTAAGAAAGAATTATTGAAGACTATTTTGGCAGGAAATCTGATGCTACTTTATCTTGTTCCGAGAAAGGATTGAAGAGATTGGAGAAATTCCTAAAGAGATCTGAGAACTCCTTGAGGAGTATCAAGACGTATTCCTGCAAGAGTTACCAATCGGTCTACCACCACTCCGAGGAATCGAACATCAAATAGATTTGCAACTGGGAGCAATCCTTCCAAACCGGCCTTCTTATAGGTTGAATCCCGAGGAGGCTAAGGAGTTACATTGGCAAGTTCAAGAACATCTCGACAAAGGGCATATCCGGGAATCATTAAGTCCTTGTTCCGTGCCCACTTTATTGGTTTCAAAGAAGGATGGTAGTTTTCGGATGTGTGTTGATAGCCGAGTCATCAACCAAATCACTATTAAATATCGTTTTTCGATTCCTCGGCTCGAGGACATGTTAGATGAACTTAGCGGAGATTCTTGTTTTTCAAAGGTGGATCTAAAGAGCGATTATCACCAAATCCGCATGAAGGAAGGGGACAAATGGAAAACAACGTTCAAAACAAAGTACAGCCTATACGAATGGTTAGTAATGCCTTTCTGGCTATCTAATGCCCCTAGTACTTTTATGAGGCTTATGCATTACGTCTTAAAGATTTCTTGGAAAAATTTGTGGTGGTCTATTTTGATGATATATTGATATATAGTCTTGATATGCATAGCCACTGAGAACACCTTAAGATGTTGTTTGATAAACTCCGTGATTTTAAGCTTTTTGACAATTTGAAGAAGTGTTCCTTTGTGCAACCAAGAATTCAATTCTTGGGGTTTATTATAACCAAAAAAGGAATGGAAGTGGATGAAACCAAGGTGGAAGCTATCCGGGATTGGCCCGTACCAAAGGGTATCTCGGAAGTCCGAAGCTTCCACGGGTTAGCATCCTTCTATCGGCGATTCATTCAAAGTTTTAGCTCTATTGTGGCTCCCTTAACCGATTGCACTAAGAAAGGAAGAGATTTCGAATGGACACCTAATTGTCAAGAGAGTTTTGAACTCATTAAGCACAAGCTTTGCAACGCGCCCGTGCTAAGTCTCCCCGATTTCAACAAAGTTTTCGAAGTGGAATGTGACGCTTCCAGAGGTAGGATAGGTGTTGTCCTTATGCAAGAGGGAAGACCACTTGCATATTTTAGTGAGAAACTCAAGGGAGCTACCCTCAATTATTCGACCTATGACAAAGAGTTCTATGCGGTTATCTGAGCACTCGAGGTATGAAAACATTATTCGTTATCTAAAGAGTTTATTATTCATTCAGATTATCAAGCTCTTAGGCACATTAAAAGTCAAGGCAAGCTGAATAGAAGACATGTCAAATGGGTGGAGTTTCTTGAGAGATATATGTATATAATCAAATATAATTGGGAGAAGTAAACGTGGTAGCCGATGCATTATCGAGAAAGTATGCCATTCTAACAGAGTTATCCACTAGATTCTTTGGTTTTGAATGGATTAAGGAGGCATAAAAAGATGATCAAGATTTCAACAAGTGGTATGAGTTAAGCATCAAAAAGGAGGATTGTGGCTATTACCTCATTGATGGGTTTCTCTTTAAAGGAGGAAAGTTACGTATCCCAAGTGGAGGACTCCGGGTTTCCCTTATTAAAGAAGCACATGGCGGAGGATTAGCTAGCCATTTCAGAGAAAAGAAAACTTTAGAGGCTCTTAAAGAGCATTTCTTTTGGCCACATTTATTTTGGGACGTACATCGAATTGTGGAGAAGTGTATTATATGCAAGAAAGCCAAGAGCCGATTGCTTCCTCAAGGCTTATATCTTCCACTTCTCGTGGCAATCCTTGAGTGGAGGTTAGTATGGATTTTATACTTGGTCTTCCTCGAACTTGCAGGTCCAAAGATTCTATCATGGTCGTAGTAGATCGGTTTTCCAAGATGGCTCACTTATTGGCTTGCTCCAAAACCAACGATGCACCACATGTAGCCGAGATTTATTTCAGAGAAGTAGTTTGTTTGCATGGCACACCGAAGAGTATCGTTTCAGATCGGGATACGAAATTCTTAAGTACTTTTTGGAAGACTCTTTGGAGGAGGATTGGAACTAAACTACTTTTCAGCACTTCATTCCATCATCAAACTGATGGACAAACGAAAGTTGTGAACCGTACGTTGGGAAGTTTACTAAGAAGCATGGTGAACAAGAAACTCTTGGATTGAGACATTCAACTCCCTTACCTTGAATTTGCATATAACCAAAGTGTTCACAACGCCACCCGAGCAAGCCCTTTCGAGGTGGTGTATGGGTTTAACCCCCTCACCCCTCTTGATTTGTTGCCTATCCCGTCTAAAGAAATCAACAATCCGGATGGTGCTAAGAAAGCCGAGACTATGAAAAAACTACACGAGAAGGTTAGTAAATCTATCCAAAAGGCTAATGAGTCTTATGCTAAGTATGGAAACCGAGGAAGGAAATAAATTAATTTCAAAGTGGGAGATCTCGTGTGGCTACACTTACGAAAACAAAGATTTCCGAATCAAAGAGCTTCAAAGCTCTCACCAAGGGCCGACAGTCCTTTTAAAATTATCGAAAAAGTCAATCCAAACGCATACAAACTCGAGTTACCGGGCGATTACGGAGTTTCAACCACATTTAATGTACATGATATTTCTCCCTTTGCTTGATTTGATGAAGAGGAACAAAATGGAGATGAATTTCAAGTGGATTTGAGGTCAAATCCTCAAGAACCCAGAAAGGATGACATGCCACGGTTTCGCATTCCAAGCGGAGTACTCACCCGAGCTCGAGTTCGTGAATTTTCTAATTTGTGTGTTATTTTTGCAGGAAAATTAATTGAAGATTTACACATTTCTAAGCCAACTTTGGAGGATCAAGAATGACCAAAGTATGCGATAACTTGGCTTAGAGATGAGGGGGAATTGCAACCTCAACCCGAGACCTCCGGATCCGAACCCGCGCCCGATCCCAGTTGAAGATGCACGTTGCATGGTGAGTTGGAGTCTCATGCAAAAATGATAAATTGACCCACGACTCAACTCACCAACATCTCCTTGGAGTGAAGGAGGTTAATTTTTACGTGAATTTTACGTTGAACATTTAGAGAACCTGAGAGGGTTTCTCGGCTAGGGTTTTAGCTTGGATTTTGCATGCTTTGCATGGAGTTTTGCATGAAGGTTTAATTGGCTGAAAAAAGGGTATTTAGGGCAAAGAAAGAAGGGAAAATTGGATGAAGACATTCAAGGAAAAGTGGCTTGCACCCCCTTGCAATCTCATTGGTCCGAATTTTCCCTCATTTTCTTCATTTCTAGCATGCTTCATGCATGACTTTGGCCACAAAAATTCCCTCTCTTTTTCCCTCTCTTTGTTGCTGTTAAAACTTTTCCTGGCATGATTGTAATAATCAATTTGTAATTTGAATTAAAGTTGTTTTTTTAGCTTCTCCATTCACTGGCATTTCCAACTTCAACCAGCAGCCGGAATTCCTCCGTCAACCGTCGGTTTTGCAAGGTTTTCTTCCTTCGAGCTGGAGATTTACTAAAGCTTCAAAGTCTCCAGCCTTCTTCAAGGACTTAGGGTGAGCTTGAAGGTCACAAGCTCTTCATTCCATCTTTATTTTCATTTGTAATTTCATTTTCTCCGCCGCTCATCATTTCCGGCAACCGCCAGACCCCGGTTACTGTTCAATCAAATTCCAACCGATCCGTCCGAGTGATTGCCTTCATTTTTGGAGGTACATTACTTAACCTTTTCTCAAAACTCCACTCAAAATTTCAGCCATACACTCGATCTCATCGCCGAGTTATCCCCCTCACAAATTTGTTCTTGTTTCTGGACTATCGGATTTTTTCGCAAACTCTACCCGATCTCCAACCCTCTCCCTAAATCCATCCCGATTCCTTGTCAAAACCCCTCACTAAGACTTTGAATTAGTCTTCAACAAGAAGAGAGAGTTGCTCACAGCTGTAAATAAATCAAGTTAATCCAAAGTCTCCATTCTTCGTTCTTAATTAAGATTGTCCTCACATGGTTCTTCCAGGAAAGAAAAAAATTGAAGGCTTTTTTTTTTGTAGTTCATATTGCTTGCTCGTCGTCTAGCACAGCAAACACTCACTTTAGATGAAATATACTTTAATCATTTTATGCATTCTCTTAACATGATACCAAGTATCATACATAGGTAGATAAGTCGATCTCTGAAATGTAATATGTAATATGTTCAATGCATGTAAATTAACAATATATTTGGTTATTTCTCTATTAATACTCCATATTTGATTCCTACCTGCATGATGGGTAGATTGTTATTGATTTGGACATAAAATACATGAAGAAAATCAAGAACAACCCTGGTTCACCAGCTCAGTAGCTACGGCTAGACGTAGTTAGTGATGCTCAAGCTTAAATTTCAAAAAAAATCATTTTAATTAATTAATTATAATAAAATATTAATACTCACTAAACCAAACATACTCCGCTGGACAAGAGTTTTAGACAATTGAGAATGAGAATACTAATTATTGAGACCCAAGTGTTGTCGGAAACATAACTCAATGTATATATAACCATTTTCGAGCAAGAAGGCATGTCCACTTCGATCAGCTACAAACTAGAAATAAATACGAAGAGTAAGATAGAAGCGACCAAACCCGGGCCACGACTAGCAAGATCTCTGTAACTACTACACCACTCCGGATGGCAACCGAAGAACAAGTTGTCCGCCAACGAGGCTGCACACAAAATGAGATACTCAATACTAAACGCAGAGGTTGAGATTGCAGAAACTGTTCTGGAAGGACATCTAATGCGAATAACGAATCGTTTTAAGATAGTGGGATTCTGTTTCTCGATCATTTTCCATCGCATCTTCGTCTCTCTTCCTAAATTGTCATCTGTCTACACTAATTCTTCCATTTTCTTGATCCAGTCTAGCTATTTGATCTTTCTGATCTATTATATACATGTCTATACTGCAGATATCAAAAGGAATGCGCACCTCTTGACATAATAGTAGCAAAAATCTGCGAGGATGAAAGTCTGGACAACTTCTGAGAGAAGAACCATTGAAGGCCATAATCCATATCCTAGAGCTGTGAGTAATCTTCCTCGAGTATCCAATACCTGAATTAAAAAATAAAAAGAATTACAACAACACATAAATTTATTTTGCAAAGAAGAAAAAAATTATGGTGATAGATGAACCTGGAGGACCCAGTGAGCACAGCTCAAGAATCTCGCGACTCCCAGCGCAAACACGTAGTGAGCTGTGAACGGTTCAACAATCTGAATCGCAAAACATGAATCCAGAAAAAGTGAAAAGAAGAACCAAAGAAATTCACTCAAATTGCCATAGGCGATGTATGGTGTCGATTTAATGATCTTCTAACCTGAGCATTCTGCATGACTCGTAACTGAGGGAGTACCGAAACAGCTTCAAGATAAACACAGAAAGCCCATGCTATTCTGTTGATAAAATGATGCTTAGTTGAAGGATGGACAAGCAAAGATAGAACCGCACAAGGGATTACCTGAATAGAATGATAAAAAACTGAGAAACTTGAATTTAAAGCCATGATCCTTATAACGCCATTTCTAAACTGAATCAAGAAAAAATCGAAAACAGCTTAGAAATGGCTGAAACTCACCACATAGTAAATGGCAAAGTTATCTTTATCTTCCATATAACTGGATTTAAGCCGAAATTGGATCATATAAATAACCCAGAGCGTGGTTGCCAAAGTAGCCGTATCGAGCAATGTGTGAATATCATACTCCATTACAAAACTGCAATACAGTCTCACAGCTAGAAACATGGCTGTTAGCTCCTGCGATTTGAGGGAGAGTCCTAAGAGAAGTCGAATACAAATTCATTAGAAAACCAACAAAAAGACAAGAACATGAAAGTTGAGCTATCTCAAAACCAAATCCTTCCCAATTTCAGCAACAATAACCAAACAATAATTTTCCAGTGAATCTAGTCTGAAAGCCCTAAACCCGAGCGGTAAGAGTGAGCTTTAAGACAAAGAAATATCGTGTCGTCCGCCGAGCATTCGAGAAACCAGCGAGAATCAGAGAAACCCCAAAAATAGTTACATTTTTATCGACCTTTACCTGCACAAGTCTTCTCCTTTGTAAGCTTGTAAATGAGAACGGAGATTCCAACGGCGTGGACAGCCTCGGCGGCAACAAAAAGATTATCGTGATCGTGAACCACCATGCGAAGAGAAACCAGAGCTGCCATGCCGGCAACCACCGCGAGAAAAGCCTTGACCTTAGGCGGTTGCCGGCGAACCCAAGTAGAAATGGTATGGATCGTTCTCCTTGGAGCCCTCATTTCTTGGTTTCTCTTTCTCTAGCTCTCTCAGACGTGGATTACGGAGGAGGTAGAGCGCGATTTGGGCGTGTTCGACTTCTGGGTCTTTTACAACGGCCAAAGAGTGAACCCAAGGGCCGTAAACGTTCGAACGAACTGCTGCGGAGACGCTAGATGCTGACACGTACAAACATGGTAGCCGGTTCGATTTGGTTGGAGGTTGGATTGAGTGGGTTAATGACTCTGCTCCACTGCTCAACTACCTCTCCAAACTTGGTCCAAAAAGGCGAACCTACTAACGAAAATATCATATAGTTATAGATAAATTAATATCATTGTTCATAAAAAAATCATACCTTTTTCATCCCCTCACAAAATACCATATAGTTCTTGAAGTACAGCCCCCCGTTGATTTAGAAACTTGATTAAGAAATGTTTGAACCGGAAAGGACTCATACGTAGCCAATTTCAGCGAGAAGTTCAAAACTTTAGAGAATTTCATCAAGCAAAGCTTTTTAATGCACTAAACCCAACAAGATATTGATCGAAAAGGCTGGTAAATTTGTGAAATGGACTACTGGAATGTTATCTGGGTTTCATCAGATGAATTTCAGCAGTCATTATTCACATGCGTGCAATCAATTCAGGGCACGCAGTTCATGTTGTACTCTATTTCGAACATTGATGATGCCTGGACAGTCCGCCGGCCGGCGAAATATTAAACCAATTTTACTAACACCGGGAAAAGATGATGTTGACGTTTCTTTCGGAAACGTTCCAGTTTAATAAAAACGCTAAGCAGATATGCCACCCATTTTTCCCTCTGAATTTTGTCTGTCGTTGTTGAAGCTCTCGCTTCTTTGGACACTACTGGCGACCATCAGCGGTGAGGTCCAAATCTCACTTGAATCTGAAAAAGGAAGAAATCCAGGACGATGGATTAGAAAGCGCCCTCATAAATAAACCTGGTTCTCCTGCGAAGGGTTCTAAAACTAAGAAAGGGGAGAGATTGACGACAAACCAATCATCAAAAGGAGCTCCGTGAAGATTGAACTGGTTATTTAACCAACTCCCCTTAAAATTTTCTCTATTGCGGGGTTGGAGATAGAGCCAGCAAACGAGCTGGCTCGAGCGAGCCGAGCCCGGTCTCGGCCGGCTCGTCGAGCCTGCCGAGCTATTCGAGCCGAGCATGTCGAACTTTTTCTCAAAATTTTTGGCTCGAGCGAGCTATTGAGCCTCGAGCCTATTCGAGCCGAGCGAGCCCAACTCCCGAGCCTAATCGAGCCGAAAATGATTTATAGTTTCATATACTAAAAGATTAAAAAAAAAGGTGATAAACACGTAATAATGGGATAAAAGTTATATTAGCTTATTTTGCAAGAAAAATAAACATACTTTCATATGCTAAAAACTATTTTTAGTTAATTTTTCTAACTAAGTCAAACTTTTGATGGCCGATTATCGTCATTTTCGGCGATGGACGAACAGATCTATGAACAAAAACGACGTTTAGAACGAGAACGAGTTCAGTTTTAGCTACAGTGCCGAGCTTACAAGCCTGGTTCACGAGCCTGGCTCGAGCTCACGAGCCTAAATCCTGGGCTCGGCTCGAGCTCGCCACAGTGTCGAGCGAGCCAGCTCTCTCGTTTGCCAGCTCTAGTTGGAGATGAGCTTCTCCGTTTCATATGTTTGGATTTTGAGAAATGGAAGCATAACAAAGAGTTCAAATCATGGTCAAGCTTTTTATTCACATGTATACTCGTAATCCCTGGAGAAGGTTAAGCAATGGATGACTCGGGGAATGTCAAGTTCCGTGCATGTCATACCGCCTTGCTGGTATGAGATTCTTTGCTATCTTCATTTGAGTTTTACCCTTTAGAAGGTATGGCATTTGAAGTTAATCCGAGCTGCTTGAAGAAAGCTACTACAATTGAAGGTTCACATCTTCCTCTCATCTGGCTTCAACAAAGAGAGGTTTGCACCAGCACCTCGAATTTGGTGTTGTTTTTTTTGTGATTTTTGATGTTTGACGATTAAACTACGAACAACAATGTGGGTTTATTTTCTAATTCTACTTGTTTGTCGTTACCTTGTGATTTATGACAGAATGCTACTAGAATGACCGGAGTTTGTTGGTGGAGTTTATGTATTTCATGAAATGGTTGAGTTTGTTGTTTAGATTTTATGCTCCGTGTGAGAAACCATTGCTGAACAGTAGTGAATGGACCTGCAGGATGATGAAATCGGTGCTATTATCCAGAGAAGAGGCGCAGAAGGTGTTTCAAAAGAAGAGCAGAAGCTGAATCCCCCATTAAAGCTCACCAAGACTACGAGAATGTTGACCGAGAGAGCGGGGGATTGGAATGGCTGCGGATGAATATATTATTTGATAATCAAATCCCAGAACATCCTCCTTGTGTACGAATACTTCATTATCTTGGTGACTTTTTATCTTGTATCTAAAAGTCGAAATCACTCGCTCTCAGTACCCTTACACCTCGGCTCGACAGTTTGTGAAGGGGTTAAATCACGGTGACTCAGCGGCCTAAAGATAGAAGACATTTACTTGATATCCCAATGAGCTACTCCAACATTGAGGATAACAACTCTCACACTAGGACAGCGCAGACGTCGAACGTAGACTATTGTACTCAATCTATCATTTTTTAGCCAACTGAACTATGCCCGTGCGGCTTGATGACTTTTGATCTTATCATTATTCTCTTTAGACTCATCACCAATATGCTGCGTATAATCCTTCATGTATTTATTTGTATAGAGTGCTTCTTCTTCATTCATTGGATTCTTTTGCTCAGCTCTCCTGGCCAACCAGCAAATTTTTGAACTCCATAAACGAAGGTTGAGTTTGCCATCGCTGTATTGCGGCAACAAAACTCATCATTCAGGCTTTAAACCATGAATGATGATTTGTTTAATCCTTTTATACCGACAGGGGCTTCTGGATCTAGCTCAAAAATTTTCTTGCATAACGACTTTACTCAGTGGAAATAGGCCGAAATCATCGTGCCAAGATCTGCCACCGACAAAAATTCCTCTTAGGGAATAACTTGCTAAGCGTTTCTCAATCGTTATTGGAGTGCTTGCATCATGGATATATGAACATATTTTTTATTGATTCATTACAAGTATCAATTCAACAAATAAAAAATAAATACATATACTAACCGTGATCGATGATTACAGTGTGACGATATTTTTGGTATGACAATGTTTTCTTCTTATATTGATATTCTTTTTTTGATGGTGCACAGAGTAATTGAAAGAGCCTTTGACTTATATAAAAGTGAAAGAGGGTTTATATATACAACATTTCATACATGATGCTCCATACATGTCTTTTGGTGCGTATCTTTTATACATATCGCTTCGTATGTATCTCTATATATCTACCTTTACATATGTAAATCTTTATACTTATCTCACATGCATATTTTCATATGTATGCTTTCATA
>QAOC01030095.1:1430-48910 GCA_003255005.1 Begonia fuchsioides | reverse complement strand
TATTTTGCAGGGATTATGCTGGATAAAGATGGAAAGCAATGAAGTGAAAAGAGATAAGATTGGAGAGATTTAAATGGAAAAATTGGCGGATTGGAGAGAAAAAAAAATCTCCACAAATCAAGGGATTCCGAATTTAGTTAGAATCTCCACAAATCAAGGGATCCCGAATTCAGTTTTGGAAAGAGAAGATTAGCTGCCACAATTTTAAAGAGAGGAGCACGATTCAGATCAAGAGGGAGAGACGAAAAAGGGAGATAGACAAACGGAGAAGAAACGCAGCCACGCCAAATCGAAGCGTATAACCGGAGCCAATTCAAGAACTCGAGGGACGCCACCGGGGTTTTGAAGAAAGCGACCGTGAATCCATTTATCTTTTATTAGGCTCTGCAATTATGATTCACAAACAATTATCTTGTGTTCTTTTTCATTTTAGCATGAACTAAATTCATTTCGGTTAGATTTTGGAAGTACCTTGTTTTATGAACTCTCAGTTTGTATTTATTTTGTAATTTGAATAATTCAACTAGGTTTGCATTCCTATCGTGTATAAGTTGGACGTCACAGTTATAACGTATTTAGTGATTTTTAACACGCCATTAGAAAATCATCTAGAAAGTAGTTTAATTGCTTGAGTTGTTAAATTAGTTTGTTTGCAATTTAACTAAATGTTTTAATTTATTAAAACATTAGCTCAAGTGGAAATTAATAAGATCAGTTCTGAAGGTCTTCAATTCTCAATGTCGTTGCCATAAGATTGGAAGGAGTTGAGAAAAGGAGCCAATCGGTAGGCGACGCCAGTCATCGGTTTAATAGATATCTTTTTCGTTAAACGTGCTGTAGTCTGTGCTGTAGCACAGACATACAGCCGAGAGTGAATAAATAGGAGAAACCAAAATCTAACCTTTCTTATTGCTGAATTTCATTCGTTGATCAAATCTGCCTGTCTCCTTTAATTTGTTTACATTTTCCTTTTATTTTACTTTTAACAAAAAATCATCAAACCTTTTTCTTTAATTCTATATAACTATTTTACATTTCATTTTTGAAAATATAGATTCGTTATCCTCGTGGGATCGATAATATTTTTATATTACTTGACTGTGCACTTGCGGTTTTAACGACACATTCGTATTCCGTTAGATAGGATCCCTGCAAGATGAACAAACAAATTAGGAAATCCTTTTGCTTGGCTTCGGGTGATGGCACCTTGAGGAAGGAGAACTCGAGGCATGTCATAAGCCCAAAGCCCAAAGCCTAAATCCCTAAGTTCTATGGCCAAAACACTTACCCCTAAACCTTAAAACCCTAAGTCTTAAGCTGTAATGCTCATGCCTAATCACGAAGGCCAAAGCACTAAGTCTTAAGCCTAAGCCTAAGTCATAAGTCATAAGCCTTGTACCTCATTGAGCCCTAACCCCTATGTTGTAAGTCATATGCCTTAAGGACTAAGCCATAAGCTAAAAGATAAAAGATAAAAGCTTAAATCCTTAAGCTATAGGATCTGTACCCTATGGCTAAAGCCCTAAGCTCTGAGTCTTAAACCCTAAACTTTGAGCCCTAAGTGTTATGAACTAAGCCCTAAGCCCAAGCCTAAAGCCCAATCTAATTTATATGCTCTAAGCCATTAGCTCTAAGTCTTTTGCCCTAAATCATAAGCCCTAAGCCCAAAAGCAAAAGCTTTAACCACTAACCCATGAGCACAAAGCCTTATTCCTTGAGCCCTATATCTTGAGAAATAATGTCTAAGCCCTAATCTCTAAGCCATAAACTTCAATTCCAAACCATTAAGCCATGAGCCTTATTCGCTATGCCATAAATTGTAAGCCCTTAACATTAAGCTCTAAGACGTTAGTTCTAAGCCTTAATGTAACACCTTGTAGTGTACTGTTTCGTAAACTTTGATTTTCATAAAAAGATAATAATTTTTTTTCGTTTACGATCATGCATATGTAAAACGTAGCTGCGGAAGACTTTAAAACACATTATAATTTAAATCTCTTTTGGAGGAATACATGATTTCATAATCGTTCTAAAATACATTAAAATAAAAATCCTCTCGTTCATTGCTTGGACAACATCGTTCGAATAGCCATGTAGCCACGGTCATGCGAGCACTTCGTCAACTGAACGTTAGCATCACCTACACAACAAAGTTCATCTATGAGCCTAGTACTCAGTAAGTAAGGCATGAAATGCAGGAATGCAAACATGATATTAATTTGTAAAACATTTTCTTTTCTTTTTATTTGATGAATCCTTATCATTGGGGCTTCCTGGCAAGGAACGAGAGATCACAAACTTGAGTCCACCTAAGGGGACAGCAAACTCAAACCCCTTCTCAATGACATTTACGTAAGTTTTTCTTTCTTTCTTTTATCTTTGTCTTTCGTTGGTTATTCGATCTCAACCCAAATGAACTATTTTCATATGAAATCACATGCATGTAAATAGTTCGTAAATTTCTTGAAAACATGATGCATGAGATGCCCGTGAACATGCATAATATAGATGCACCAAGCACATCATTAACATGTGTAACATAAACATAACAATTCATCACATCATAATAAATATCAATTCCAATAACATTTTGTAAGCTACATTAGCTTAACTACTTCACAATCGCTAAGGGCATATACCTATTCCAAAAACATGACATTCATAAATCAATCCAAATTAACACTTCAAAACATATCTTTGAGCCAAATACCATCATTCAACATACTCTATCTCATCATTAGATAATTCATGTCATAACAAACAAGGATAACCAACGATTTCCTACTTCACAGTCGCTAAGGGCATATACTTATTTTGTTTTGACATAAACCAAATATTTGTGATAGTAACATAATTGCAACATGCTATCCAAAAACATGACTGACATGCCACATGATACGTTGCCTCAAGGAGCCATCACCTAAAGTCGAGCCAAAAGATTTCCTAATTTTTTTGTTCATTTTGCAGGGATCCTATCTGATAGAATATCATTCATGGAGCATTCTTCTAATGATCAAGACCAGCCAAAACATCTTATTTCATGGATGGATCAAGGAGAAGAAGTGAAATAGACCCGAGAAGATAGTGCACCCAATTTTCTAGCCCGAGAAGATAGTGCACCCGGTTTCTAGCATTGCATGGCCCATGCAATACTATTTCATTTACAAACTGACACGGAATGGAGGGGGGTTAGATTTAGGGAGTGGGAGAATCAGGTTAGGTTATATGGAAAATGATAATCCGATAATTCCAGAATCGGGATTGGAATTTTGACGGCAATAACTCAACGATAAGATCGAGTTTCAGGCTGAAATTTTGAGTGGAACTCTGGAAAGAAGATAGGTGATAGCCCTCCAAAAATAAAGAAAATCATGTGGATGGATTGGTCGGAATGTAATAGAATAGTAACAATGCTAGCGGTGGCCCGAAATTGACAACCGGCGGAAGAAATGAAATATCAAACGAAATCAACGATGGAAGAAGGAGCTTATGGACTTCAAGCTCACTCTATGACCTTGAGGAAGGCTGGAGACTTTGATGCAAAAAGAGAACCCCAGCTTGGAGGAGGGAACCCTTGAAGAACCGCTCCTCCAGCTACCGGCTGAAAATGGAAAATGCCCGATAAGGGAGAGCTAAAAAGCTACTAAAATTCAAATTCCAAATTGCCCTTACAATCACGCAATGAGGGAGGTTTTATCTGCTGAGAAGAGTTGAAAAACGGGAGGGAAAATTGAGTGACAAAGGCATGCAACTTGCATGCTGGAAATTGAAATAAAGGAGGGAAAATTAGAGCAATGAGATTACAAGAATGTGAAAGCCACATTATCTTGAATCTCCTCAACCAATTTTCCCTTCTTTCTTGGCCCAAAATACCCTTCTCTTAGCAAAAAATTCCTCATGCAAAAACTCCATGCAAGCATGCAAAAAGAAACAAAATAAAGCCTAGCCAAGAAACCCCCTCGGGTTCTCCAAATATCGAACGTAAAATTCAAGTATAAATTAAGCTAAAAATGCAATCAATTCCCTTCAATCCATGGAAATGATGGCGAGTTGAGTCGTGGAAATATCAAACAAGCACACAAACAATCCCAAGAGTTTGGGTCGGTGTATTGTGCAATACACCCCAACAGAATATTATCCATACTTAATCTAGCACCTAATCCATTCAAATCATAATCCATAAAGTCTACTCTTTGTATTGTAGTCTCAATTGGGCCAAAGACATTCAGAGTTACTTACTTGAAGTCCTTATTTAAGTTGATCACTCCTTAATCATCAACACTTATCACTTAGTAACCTTAATACATAAAAGAAAATTGAGTGAGCAACCTCGGATATACCCTGTTTTGCAGTAAATTCCAACAACTATAACTTGAGATACACAAGTCCAATTACGATGATTCAAGTGTCATAACTTTTGTGAAGATGTCTACTGTAAGTTATTTGAAGATAGTAAAATCAGATTACCACTCGAAAACCTTGAAATATTTTAAATTCTAAAACTGTGCAGATTTTTCTGAAATTGGAAAATCTTGATACAACTTTAAAATTCATGCACCAGCAACCATTCTAAACCAACCCAAGCACTTAGATATCAATATAGGGTAAGAATTGATACCTTAGAGGAAATAAAACTTGCACCAAATTTTCCAAATTCGTGGCTTCCCTGTTTTTCTCTTTTCTTGCTTCAATAGTGAACTAAATCTCACTTTTCTGCACTAAATACCCTCACACACTTCAACTATCCTTAAATCTTCACTTTTCTCCTACAAAACTAGAGAGACCTTGAGAGAAGGAGATGAATTTCGTGGTTTTTCCCATCTGATTGGAAACCCTCTTCATAAAAGCTAAGGAAGAGGTGGAGAAAGCATGGGGTGTTTTCTCCTCATTCAACCCCACTTAAGTTGCTCCCCAAATTCACCAATGATATTTATTTAACTTTAATAATAAAATTTTCATTTATATTATTTTACACAGAAAATTAAGGTGGAGGTGGAGGAAAGCATGAGGTGTCCATTCAAGTAGGAGGTGTCCATTCTAATAATCACTAATTAATTTAGGTTAATCTTATGATTGAGAGTTTTATTTATTCTAACTTTCCTTCAAACCCTTCATACACGTAACAATTTTTTTCCCTTCATCGATCACAACTTCTAATTTACCGTACCAACAAAACTAAATCACAAGATCATTGTATCATACACAAAAAGTAAGGGTGTTACATTGATAATCAAAATGGCATGACCAACCACTCATAAAGCCCATATTTCGTCTTGAAGGTGGTTTTCCATTTATCACCTTCCTTCACCCAAATTTGATTGTAGCCAGTCTTCAAATAAACCTTGGAAAAGATTCTAGAACCATTAAGCTCATCTAGCATGTCTTCCAATCTCAGAATCAGGTAGCGGTACTTGATGATTATCTGCTCGACTATTTATGCACATTCTCAGTGTGCCATCCCTCTTGGGCACCAACAAAGAGGCACCACACATCGGCTAAGGGATTCTCAAACATGACTCATCTTCAACAGTTCTTTGGCTTGATTGTTCAACTCTTTAGTATCATCCGAATTCATCTTATAAGCAAGTCTATTTGGCAAGATAGCCCCTAGCTGAAAGTTAACTTGGTGCTCTATCCCTCTAAGGGGAGGTAATCCAGTCGGTAAATCTTCTGGAAATACATCTTCAAACCTTCCCAAAAATTCTCATATTTTATTTGGACAGTTGGTAAGTTCTTCCATCATCAGTAGGATTAGTGGTTCACCACACAAAAAAATTTCTCCAATTCTTTCTTCAACAGAAACAAATTTGTAGTTGTTACCTTCTCCCTTCTATAACTTACCTTTAATGCCACCTGGTATGGGCTTAGGGATGTGGCCATGATCATTCTTCCTTCATGCTTGAATGAATAAAAATTTGTGTAGTCATCACGAACAACTTTCTGATCAAATTGCCACGGCCTTCCTAGAAGCAAATGACCAGAACTCGTAAGCACTACAACACAAAGCACCCAGTCCTTATATCCATCAATCAAAAATTAAATAACAGCTTGTTTAGCCACCTTCACATCTCCTTATGATTTAATAACTTAAAAAAATATGGTCGAAGGTGTGTAGTGTTTTCCAACTTCAGCTTGTAAACCATTTCTTTTGAAACTACATTGGTGCAACTCCCCCCATCAATAATGACGAAGCATACTTTCCCCATCACCAAAAAACAACAGTGAAAAATATTTTCTTGTTGCATCTACTCACATGTGGCTTGAGTGGTCAAAAATATTTGTATTACCAAGAGGGGTTGTAATGACCCGGTTCGTGGATCGTTACTCATTCTACTTACTTGCTGACTTCCTTGTTTAATTATGAATTAAATGTCATGAGTTAAGTTATGAAAAATCACTTTACACTTAAAAAATTATTATAATTATTTTTCACTAGTTTGAGACAATAAAATAAATTTACTTATTTAAAATATGTAGCAGAAACTAAAACCAAATACTAAAAAAACTTTAGACACATAATTATACATATCATTGATCCAAAGACATTGCATGCATAATTATACAAACCATTTATCTCACATCACTCCAAAAGATTTACAATTTATTTACAAAATCTAGAGCCAATTTAAGATAAAACTATGTGTGTATGAGCCACTCCCCACGGGTCGTAACTCATCACCATTTTTCATCTGAATACACTCCTGCTCTAAACATCATCTTCTCTTATCTGAACATTATTCTAAATCAGCTCACCTACATTGCAATGCCTAAACTAGGAGCCTAGTGCTCAGTAAGTAGTATAACAATAAAATGCATGAATGCTAATGCAACATTTATCAAACATGCTAAATTTTGTTACATATTTTTTTTTAAGTATCTTTTTTCTCTTTAAAGTATTACAAGATCTCAAGAAGACTTCCCACCACCTAACTTCAACATCTACTTACTAGGACCCACTTACATTACTACTTGGCGAGCGTTAAGGCCTGTAATAATCATATACTTATTTACTTTATAACTGTAACTCTTATTAAACATCAAGAGTACATAAGTATAAGTTTATTGGCCTCCCATACAACCACTCACACTTTGTTCTTCCTTGATAATGTTGCGTTTTCAAAACCATGCATGAAAATAGTTTGTTACATTTTCCAAGAAAATATGATGCATTAATATGTGACCATGAACAATTTATACGTATGCATGAACATAATTTCATTTAATTTTTGCACCGAGTAATAACATTAGATTCTACCTAAAAGTCCACAATTGTACATGCATCATAAATATCCTACTTTTGCAATGTAGTCCCACTTAAGGGCCATGCACACTTAATACTAACTTACCTTAGGTCCTTATCTTCAATAATCTTAACCACTTGATCACTTGGCAACCCATATAATAAAGACAAGATTCCTTGGTCGTGGGTTCACCTCTTTCTCTCTTTTCTTGCTACTAAAGTGAACTAGATTCACTCAAAGTGCACTAATCACCCTTATACACTTTCAAGTCTAACCAAGATTTAACTTTAACACCTAAAAACATAGAGAATGGGGTGAAGAAAAGCTTATACTCGTGGGTTTTTAATCTAAAGAAAGACTATAGGAGTTTCTATAGCATTTGACCCCTCCCTTTTAAGGTTCCTCCCCAAAATCTCCAATCAACTTTAATTCAGTTTCAAAGGATCTTATGGTTGTCGAATTTTATGTTGAAGAAGGACCTTAGGTAATTAATTAAGACAATCAATTGTACTAAGGTGGAGGTGGCCATGAGGTGTTTCTATACCATTTTTCCCCTCCTTTTTAAGTTACTCCCTAAAATCTCCAATCAACTTTAATTCACTTTTAAAAGAGCTTATGGTCGTGGTATTTTATGCTTAAGAAGGACCTTAGGTAATTTAATAAAACATTCAATTGTATTAAGCTGGAGGTGGCCAAAGTAGGAGGTGTTTTTGGGCCATTTGACCCCTTCCTTTTAAGTTACTTCCAAAGTCTTCAATACCCTTCACTTTACTTTAATATTTATGATTTAACCCCCTGTAAAAACTTTGATAAAACTTGAGCCACTTGTTATTTTCCTTTTACATGAATCGGCCGACGGATTCATAGAAGTGTCTACCGCTCACGCACTTATCTACACTTTTTTTAAATGCATCACATTACCATACATTTTACACCTATACATATACGATAAGAGTATGCATGAAATGAGGGTTTTTACATTCTCCCTCCTTAACAAATAAAATTTTGTCCTTAAAATTTAGACTTGAAATAACTCCGGATACTTTTCCTTGATCTCTTGCTCTCTTTCCCACGTAGCCTCTCCCACAAAACTTTTACCAATGGAATCTGATTGTTTTGTAACACTTTCGTTTTTGTATCCAAAATCCTTATGGGCCTCTCCTCATAGCTCAAAGTTGGCTATGTTTCAATTTGTTCTGCTTCCACTACTTGAGATGGATCACAAATGTATTTTTGCAACATTGTGAACTACAGCCAATGACTCCGGTAGTTGAAGCATATATGCCATGTTTTCCACTTTCTTCAAGGTAGAAAATGGCCTAATAAATCTTGGTGCCAAATTTCCTTTTCTCGCAAATCTTATTGCCCTTTTCAATGGTAAAACTTTTAAAAACACTTCTTCTCCTTTGCTATATTCTGGTACTCTTCGTCGTTGATCATCATAATTCTTCTGATGACTCTGAGTAGTTCTCATATTTTTCTGTATAATTTTTACTTGTTCCACCGTTTGCTGAATCCTTTCATGTCCATATATATTTNATCTTATTGCCCTTTTCAATGGTAAAACTTTTAAAAACACTTCTTCTCCTTTGCTATATTCTGGTACTCTTCGTCGTTGATCATCATAATTCTTCTGATGACTCTGAGTAGTTCTCATATTTTTCTGTATAATTTTTACTTGTTCCACTGTTTGCTGAATCATTTCATGTCCATACATATTTTTTTTACTCACTTCACTCTAAAATGATGGAGATCTGCACTTTCTTCCATACAACGCTTCAAATGGAGCCATACCAATCGATGATTGATAGCTATTGTTATACAAGAATTCTACTAATGATAACATATTGCTCCATGCATTCTAGAAATCCATAACACAAGCATGTAACATATCCTCTAGAATTTGAATAGTCCTCTGAGTTTGACCATCCGTCTGAGGATGAAAATCCGTGCTAAATGCCAACAATGTTTCCATAGCTTTATTTAAACTCTTCTAAAATCTTGAAGTAAATTTTGGATCTCGATCCAATATTATTGAAACTCGAACTCCATGCAACCTCATAACTTCCTTTATATAAAACTCAGCATACCGCTTCATGGAAAAATTTACTTTTATCAAAATAAAATGAGCAAACTTTGTCAACCGATCAATAATTACCCATATGCTGTCATAGCCTTTAACTGTCTTGGGCAATCCTACCACAAAATTCATAGAAACGTGGTTCCATTTCAAATTCGAAATAGCCAATGATTTTAACACTCCCACAGGTTTCAAATGTTCCGCTTTAACTAGTCGGCACACTAGACACGATTCCACATACTTCACAATATCATTTTTCATTCCTGGCCACCAGAAACATTGCTTTAGATCATGATATACATCTTTGTTGTCCCTGAATGAATGGAAAATTTTGAAGAATGAGCTTCCTTTAATATATCTTTCCTTAACTTCTCATTACGCAGAATATACCATCTATCACAAAACTTAAGTATCTCTTCCTTGGAACAATGAAATTTGTGAGAGCTCGGCATTTGTCCCGCTATAAACTGCATATACCTTGAATCCTCTTTTTGAGCTTCACTAATTCGGTCTAACACATTCGACCTAACTGTTAAGGCAGCTAACTGCACTATTAGATCTGCTACCACTTCAATTTTTTCCTGCTAAAGCTCATCTTGGACTGTTATAGACTTCCTGCTCAATGCATCTGCCACAACATTTGCTTTCCCTGTATGATACTTGATCTCAAAGTCATTGTCTATCACAAACTCGAGTTATCGCTGCTATCTTAAATTCAGCTGTTTCTAAATAGATATTTAATACCTTTATGGTCTGTAAATATCTTGCAATGGCATCCATACAAATAATGTTTTCATATCTTCAGTGCAAAAACTACTGCAGCTAACTCCAGATCACTAGTAGGATAATTCCTCTCATACTCTTTTAACTGTCTTAATGCATATGCAATTAATTTTTACTCTTGCATTAGCACACATCCTAATCTCAACTTCGATGCATCGTAATATATGCTGAAATCATTGTATTCCGTCGGAAGTACTAGCATTGGCGCTATGGTTAATTTCTCCATTAACAATTGAAAACTCTTCTCTCAAGCATCTAACCACAAAAACATCACATTCTTTCTAGTTAATCGGGTCAATGGTATAGCAATCTCAAAAAATCCTTTAATAAATCTTTGGTAGTAACCTACTAGTCCAAGAAAGAGATAAAGAACTAAAAGCAAGGCATTAGATAATCCAAACGACATTGCTAACTACTGATAGTGATCATACTTAGTTTTAAAAATGGTATTCCATTATCCACTTCTTTCATCCGTATTTGGTAAAATCAATTCTTTAAGTTTAATTTTGAAAATAAGCATGAACCATGTAATTTATCAAGCATGTCATCTAACCTTGGAATCGGTTGTCTATACTTTATCGTGATCATGTTAATAGCTCAAGAGTCCACATACCTTTGACAATTATCATCTTTCTTTAGAACTAAAATCACAAGAACCGAGCATGGACTAAGATATTCTCTCACAAAACCAAGCTCTACTAGCTCGTCTACTTGTTTTAGGATTTCTTTTGTTTCTTTAGGATTAGATCGGTAGGCTGGTCTATTCGGTTTTGAAACCCTAGGCATAAAATCAATTTGGTGCTTGATTACTTTTAAAGGAGGTAATCCACTTGGAACTTCTTTGGGGAATACATCTTCAAATTTCTTTAAAAGAGTAGAAACAACACTTGGAAACAAAGGAGTTAGCTCGTCAGTACAAAGATAAATATCCTTGTACAAGAGTACAAGGATATGTTGCCTTGCTAACATCACACTTTTTACCTCACTTTTTCTCGCTATTCCACTCATTTTCCTACTCTTCTCTTGTTTTCTCTCTTGCTCTTGTTTTCTCTCTTTGCCTTTTTTTCCCACTATTTTCTATTTTTCTCTCATGCTCTATTTTTCTCTCATCACTCTTTTTTTCACTCTTTTGCTCACATATTGGCTTTTCTCTCATTTTGAAATCTTTTATAATTTTCTCTTGATCTTCACTAGCTTCCCAAGGTTTAAGTGGGCTTGAGAATGATTATCTTACCATCTTCTTTATCAAATCTATACTCATTCTTGAACCCATGATGCTTGACTTTTTTATCAAATTGCCATGGCTTTCCTAATAAAATATGGGTTGCTTGCATAGGAACCAAATAAAAAAGAACCACATCATGATATTTTCCAGTAGACATAGCAATTTTCACACATTTAATGACTTTCACTTCACAACAATCGCTCAACCACTGTAGCTTGTTTGGATTTGAATGCTTTTTTATTTCCTACCCCAACTTATCCACTAACAATGTCCTAGAAACATTAGTGCAACTCCCAATATCAATTATCAAACTACATACCTTGTTATTCACGTGGCATCTAGTATGAAATATGTTCTCTCTTTGTACTTTATCTCCATCGTCCTTGGCTTGACCATTGAGCACACGTCTAGTGACTAAGTGTTCACTTTTTACGGGTTCCTCTACATCCACATTGCTACAATCTTCTAATAGGGGCATCTCGCCATCCCTTGAGTTCTCACTTCTAACATCTTCATTGTCACGTATCACTATTGTTATATTATTCAGAAAATTTCAAGCATAGTGGCCAATTCCTTGACAACGAAAGGGTTTAACTTCTGAAGCTCTAGTTGTTAGAATACTTTTAGCCGTACCTTTTATAGAAGCATTATTGGAGGTAGTTCTTATCTTTCTCATGAAATCTTCCTTAGGCTTTATAGTTTGTTTCTCGTGGCACAAAGTTGATTTCCAATTTGAGTTTGAGAAAGATGCACCCTTTCAATTTCCCTTTGATTTCAAATGTTGTTCGACCTTGATAGACTTGTGAATTGATTCATCTATGTCCACATAGTGCTGCATGTTCACTATGTAATAAATTTCTCTATTCAATCCTCCAATAAAATGTGCCATGATTGCTTCCTTATCTTCCTCTATGTTGGCTTTCATCATAGTTGATTCCATCTCGTTGTAATAATATTCCACACTTTTTGAGCCTTGTTTTAGTTCTTGCTATTTCCTACAAACAACTTGATGATAATAACTATGAACAAATCCCACCATGTAACGGGTCTTTCGTCATGCCTTCTCTGAATTTGCACTAGTTAACCCCACCATGTACTTGCATAGTCCATGAATTCCATTGAGGCCAACTTGATTTTATTTTTCTCGATATAGTTGTGACAATCATAAATATGATCAACATTTCTTACCCATTCTAAATATGATTCAGGATCACTTTTACCATGAAAAGAAGGAATCATCATCTTGATGTTGCTTAGGTTGTCATCTTCTTGGTTTTTTCTATGATACCGCTCCTTTTTGTAATTGTTGCTCTCATTCTCGGACTTAACATTAATTTGAAATTAATTCATACTCATTTCTCAATATAACAAATAAAATAAATTCATTCATACTCACTCACTCTCTCACATGTTTACACTCAATCAATGTCACTCACACTTGTATTTCTCTAAATTAATGGCTTTTATAAAATAGTCTCACATTCTTGCCTTTTTCCTCTCAATTTTATCTTTTAGTTCTTTATGTAAGAACCTAATTCAGGAGAAATATTCAGCAAGTAAAAACAATTAAGATCAAACTTCTAAGCAGAAAATTCAAACTTTCAAGATCGTCAAAGTTAAACTATCTTGAAAGAAATAATGGGATCCAAATAAATTTATGTATTATGAAACATTGCTCTAATGATGTAAGAGCAAGAAAGTCAATGAATAAGTTTAAATTCACCAAAATTAGTAAGTACTATTTGAAGGAACAAGATTTTTTATAACAGTAGCAACAAAGACAATAAGCAAAAATTGTTTCTTTTTTCACTTTTTTTCTTGTGCTTTTCTCTTTTATTGCTCAATATTTTTTTCACATTTTTTTATTTGATTTTTTGCTTTTTTTTATAAAAATATAGAAAGATAGAAAATAAGAAAATAAGGAAGAATATGAAAGCTTAGCTAAAAATAAAAACATGAATAAAGGAGCCACAACTCTGATACCAAATAAAGAGAACCACAGGTATATCAAACTCGATACCCTTCAACAATGCGAAAAAAGATACATGGATTTCCTTTGAATCAAGTACGAGGAACTTGACCCCAGACAAAATTTTTCAATAAGAACAAAAGCTATCAAAGTTGATCTATCAAGAATTAACTTGATGAAGATCGAGTTCTTCGCAAAAAACCGAAGAGAAAATTTTCTCCAAACTCTCAAGGTGAGTTAATCATAAAAGTTGTATCTTTCACAATAACTTGGATGCGTTTAAATAAGCTACACAATTTCTAAGTAAATTAGTAATCAGAAGACATTAAAAAACTAAAATATCTTTGGAAAGATTTTTAAATTTGGCAAGATTTTTGAATCTACCAAAAGATTTGCTTGTTGGTCAAGTAAAATTTGATTTACTTATTAATCGAGTAAAATTTATTTCCTTTGCCCCTTCAAAATCTTGTCGTGGGCTTGGGCTTTGGGCTTGTATCCTTGACCACCTTGCATGATATCAATATTTTTTTTAACATTGAACACAATAAGCATTTTGTTTTGATGTTGAATAGATTGTTTCATTTCGATTTCCTCGACTGAACCATTTTTGCTTCATGCATTTTCTTGGTTCTTGACCTTGTCATTGGGCCTCCAATCCCTTTCAATTGGTCTTGTATAACCACTTGACCTACAACATCACATGCATAACGTTTTTGCTTAGGGTTAGCAAAAATAGGTTAACAAAAAGTATGCTAGAAAAGTAGTATTCAGATAAAAAAAAAGTAATGTGAATGCTCCGAATGGTTTCTTTCCATTGAATGCTTGTAGGCTGCATGTCCACACGTGATTGGAGGAGGTGGAGGTGATTGTAAGAGTGAAAGTCTTTCACAAACGGCTACAAAGATGGTAGGCTACACAGATTTTTTGCGATCTCATTGGATAAGGAGAATGTGAGAAAAAATTGAAGCCTTATTACTTGGTGGCTGCAAAAAAGATTAGAAAGGAATGGTGGGCTTGTAGGGATTTTTGTTGAGATCTCATTGGATGAGGTGAAGGTGATAAAAAGTAGAAGTGGCATTACTTTGTGGCAAAATACTGAAAACATTTGATTGCTGGAGACTCCAAAAGAAGCTCTTCACCTCATGTTATTCTATTCAAAAGTAGCTGGGCAAAAATTTATAAAAGGTTTATTATGGGTGGTTTGGTTCAGCCTCCAACATGCTCAACAATCCGAGAGTTTGGTTGGTCCAATTGTCTTGTTGCCAAGTTATCAAATGATATGGCCATTCTTCTCAAAGGGAATCTTTTTTCTTATTAATATTCACAAAGTGTTTACCTACAAAACGAGTAAACAAGTTAGTCATGCGAGCTTGGCTCCTTGTGATGATTCTCCTCAAACTTTCTTTGATTGCTATTTTAATTTGTTCCAAATGTGGCACATCATCCTCTTCTGGTAGTAAACAAGGACAGATCTTGCACATTATTGTTAACTCGTTCTGACACTTTCTAGGGTCAATCACCCTAGATAGTAGTTTTGATTTCCTAAGGTTGGGAAACCTCTCATTTTTTTAAATGCAGCGACACAAGATCTCTTGTATTAAATATTACAACCTCCTTTCTCTCTAAGTTCTTTCTCACTTGCTTGTGCATGTCTTTCACTAATTAAGCTTTCTCAATATCATTAGAATTTACAACATCCTTGAAGAGAAGAGGGAGGAGGTCCATTGGGGTGTAAAGGGATACACTACCTCAAACAGAGTATTTTGGGTAGAATTCTGCAAACTCCACTTGTAAGAAATTTCTACAAATGGAAGTTTAACATGTCAATCTATTAGCTTCTTGCTAAGAATCCCTCTTAAGATCGATTCCAAGGTTCTATTGACCCAGCTTGATTTACCTATTGATTTATTAGTGGAATGAGGTGCTAAACAATAATTTTGTTATGAGCTTCTTCCATAACGTCTTCAAAAAGGTGCTAAGAAATTTGATATCCCTATCTGAAACAATTATCTTTGGAATGTCATTCAAGCGTAACTACTTCTTTGAAGAATAATTCGAAAATCATTAAAGCACACGCTATAAAATGAGCAATTTTTGCAAATCTATTCACGACAACCATAATTGCATACTTTAATCAAGCTGTACGGGGTAACCAAGCATGAAATCCATGCTCACTTCTTCCCATGGCAGATTAGAAATAAGGAAAGGTAAGTAAAGCCCTTGAGGTAGAATCTTGCTCTTAGCTTTTCTGCACATAATGCACCTCTCTAACACTCAGTGCACATCTTTTAGGAGATTTGGCCAGTAAAAGTTTTCCTTCAAAGCTTCAAGGGTTATCTTCTCCCCAAAGTAGCCAGCGATTCTGCCACTATGTGTTTTTCTAACCAACAGCTCCTCTAGTCCAACTCTAGGTATGCAAAACCTAATTCCTTTGAAAAGAAACCCTTCGGTCACATAATAACCATTCTTTACCCCTGGCTTACATTTTTCATAAATTTGACAAAATAATCATCTCCTTCATAAACTCCTTTTATGGAATGGAAACAAAAAAAAATTAGTGCCTAATTATTTCAGTAACGCATACCTTCTTGAGAGTGCATCGGCTACTAAATTAATCTCTCCCTTTTTTTACTTGATTTTATAAGGAAATCGTTTCAAGAATTCTACTCATTTAGCATGTCTTCGATTGAGATTGTGTTGGCTCTTATTGGCTTGAGAGCCAAGAGATCGGTATGAATTACAAATACTTTTGGGAGAAAATAATGCTGCCACACCTCTAAGGCTCTTATCATTACATAAAATTCATTATCAGAAGTTAAGTAGTTGAAAACTTCTCCCTTGAGTTTTTCACTAAAATAGGAGGTTTTCCCTCTTACATGAGAAGAGCTCCAATACCTAGTCTGGATACATCACAGTCAATCTCAAAAACTTTGTTGAAGTTTGGAAGCATTAAAATTTATGCATTGCTCAACTTCTTTGTAATCATCTCAAAGCTCACTTGAAAAGCTTGTGTCCAAAGAAATTTCTTACCCTTTTAGTGCAATATGTAGGGGAGCCATTGTAAAAATAAAATTCTTAATGAAAGGCCTAGAGAATGAGGCTAGACTAAAGCTCCTTACCTCCAAAATATTAGTTGGCATGGGCCGTTCTAGGATGGCTACTACCTCGGATTTATCGGCCTGAATACAATCCTCAGAGATAATGAATCCATGGAAACAAACTTTATCTTTGCCAAAAAGTACAATTCTTCAAGTTTCCATATAGCTTTACTTCCTTTAGTGTTTGAAATAAATTCTCTACTCTATATCAAGATATCATCAAAGTACACCACTATGAACTTTCCAAAAACTTCTCTCAAAACATGGTTTATCAATCTCATAAACATGCTCTGGGCATTTGATATTCTAGAACTGCTAAAAATTTTCTTGGAATTGGGTAGCAGTACTTGATGGTTATCCGATTAATTGCTTTAATATCTATTCATATTCTCACTATGCCATTCTTTTGGGCACCACACATGGGCTAAAGGATTCTTGAACATGACCCTTCTTCAATAGTTTGTCGACTTGATTGGTCAACTCTTTAGTATTATCAGGATTTATCCTATAAACGGGCCTATCGACAAGATATCCTCTGGCTGAAAGTCAACTTGGTGCTCAATCTCTCTAACGGGAGGTAATCTAGTCGGTAACTCTTCTAGAAATACATATTCAAACTTTCCCAATAGTTTTGGATCTTCTTTGGACAAGTGGTAAGTTCTTCCATCCTCTCCTTAAACATTAGTTGGATTAGTGGTTCACAACTCAAAACAAATTTCTTCAATTATTTCTTCGACATAAATAGATTTGTAGTGGATGTCTTCTCCCTTCTATAACTCCCATCTACTGCCACCTTCACCAGGCTTAAGAGTGCAAGCTTGATCATTCTTCCTTCATGCTTGAATGAATAAAAGTTTGTGTATCAATCATAAATAATCTTTTGATCAAATTGCCACGGCCTCCCTACAAGAAAAGGACCGGCAATCACTGGCACTACATCACAAAGTACTCGGTCATTATATCTGCAAATAGAAAATTCAATAACAGGTTATTTACTAACCTTAATACCTTCATTATCATTCAACCCTTTAGGAAAATATTGTCGAGGGTGTGTAGTGTTTTCCAACTTTAGCTTCTTCATCATTTGTTTTGAAATTACATATGTGCAACTACCCCTCTTCTGCTTGGCAAACTTTTTCGTTTCCTCAATCGACATCTTTACTTCTTCATCTTCATTAACAACCTCTAGAGTGCCTTCATGAATCAATATAACTCTTTTATTGGGGCGTTGTGATGCTATATGCCCAAAGTCAAGGCATTTGAAACACTTTTTCTCTGAAACTCCTTGTCGTGTATTGTCTTGGCTGTCCTGCTTCGTATCCACTAACTTTGATGGCCAATTCCTTGCAAGTTGTCCCTTTTCTTCAATCTTTGGCACTGTGGAAGCTCCTTGCTTAAGGCTTTATGATTGCAACATAGGTTCTTCCAAGTAATAGATAGGCACAAACTGCTTTTTTTTTTTCAATAGCTTCATCAATCGCAAAGTCATAGCCTCTTAACATTCTCCCACCACAAATGTGCATAACCAGATAATTCTAAAGATATTAGCTATATTTTTGCTTTGTCTAAATAGTTATGGGGGTACACTAACCTCAATGTTCTTGAATTCTTCAATAGAACCACGTTTATGGCTCTAGGAATCTAATCCCCTCACTCCCTCATTAGTCGCTAGAACTGTAGAAAAATCATCAATCTAACCTTCCAGATTTGCCTCACCTGCTCGACTAGTGGTTGATTGTGTTTGTTTATTCGTTTCACATAATTGGTTGTTATTGGCGGTAGTCCTTGTCATCATGCTAAAACTTAGAGTAGAATATTTGGCACATATTGACATTTACGAAAAGGGAATGACTCTGATACCAAATGACGTGTCACGTTACCAGACAACACAACACGAATGGTTGACAAATGACAGAAAAGAAAATAAATCTACAATCTTACTTTTGAATTCCTCTTGCACAAAGTGGGAAGATTGTAGCAAGTCCCTAATTTGACAACTAGCAACAAGATGATAAAGGTCTCTCACACACCAAATAAAATTAAAGGGTGTTTGATGGATTCCTCAACAAACTAAAGCATGCAAATGCTCTGGATATTATGGGTTTAACAACCGCTACAAAATGTGGTAAAGAGGGCATATATTGGCTCTAAATTACATGCTTAACATTATTTCTCAGAGCTAGCTAAAATAGGTTAACAAAAAGTATACTTGGACAAGAGTATTCCTATGAAACAGTAATGTGAATGCTCCCGAATAGTTTTTTTCACTGAATGCTTGTGTCCACACATGATTGGAGGAGTTAGAGGTGATAAAAAGGGTGAAAGTCTTTTTACTTAATGACTGCAAAGATCGTCGGCTTACAGAGATTTTGCTGAGATCTCATTGGATGAGGTGAAGGTGATGAAAAGTAGAAGTCTTATCACTTGTTGGAAAATTATTGCAAAAAATGGGTGGTTGGAGACTCTGCAAGAAACTCTTCACCTCATGCTATTGTCTTTAAAAATTGCAGGGCAAAAACGTATATAAAGGTTTATCATGGGCGGTTTTTTTTGGTCTGCAACGTGCTCAACAATCCGAGAATTTGGTTCGGTCAATTATTTTGTTGTCAAGTTATCAAATGATATGACAATTCTTTATCCTCCAAGGAAGCTTTTTTCTCTTCAATGTTCTCAAAGTTTTTACCTACAAAATGAGCAAACAAGTTAGTCATGCGAACTTGGCTCCTTGTGATATTTTCCTTGAGCTTTCTTCTATTGGTACTTAAATTTGTGTCAAATGTGGCACTTTAAGAAAACTCTAGGATTTCTTTATTTTACCATCTTTTTTTAATAATCCTAATGAGTTATTATTAAGTCATGCCAATAAAATTAATTTGAAACAACCGTTGTTGCTATGCCTTTACTTAATATGTATGATGAACACTCAAGAGAACAGGATTTATGTCAATAAACTATGCAACATGCAGACGAAGAATTTAAAGTTTTAATGAGTATCAAACAAATGCATGCTGAACATCATTAGTGCTTCTTTAAAGCACAAGAGAAATAACTAGGAGAATTAGGCATGTTTTCTTTTTTATTTTATAAGTAATTAATTTTCATTCCAAAACAAAAAAAAATGAAATCTGATTAAACAATTTCAAAAAAGTCACCAAACGAAACATTTGAGGAAAATTAAACTACAACTAAAAATGCAAAGGGATCTGCGTTAGTAATTAGTATGTATCACAAACAAATTATTAACACTAGAGCTGCATAATTTATAATGGGTGGACATAAACAAAGCCTGATCACGCTGTCTGGCTCAGTCTTGAATATAAACAATATAGGTTTCGGTTATAGCCCTTTTGAAACCTTGGCACTTGATTCTAGATGTATGAAATTGATAAAAAATGAAAAGAACCGTAAATAAAAAAAGGTCAAATTTAGTTACGATCCATAAGAGACAAACGACTTGAATCAAACCCAATTTACTAAACTTAATCCTAATTGAGCAAAAAAAATTATATTTTCTATAATTGTTTTTAAATTTTTGGCACTTAATCAAACTGGTTACTCTACACATAGTTTTTTAGTAAAAATATTTTTTTTAAGTTATCAGCTAATATATCAAATTCAATTTTAGTAAATCTATTCTATTTTATGTTTAAATGTTGACTTTGCTTGTCTAATAACTACTAAAATCAGTTATGGCGAAGAAGCGCAAATGTGAGTAATAACTACTAATGCTAAGTTTACATATTTAATATACATTCTTATTATGCATGTTGACGTGTCAAATATTATAGTTTAATTAAAGTGTTAATAATGCATTAAAATAGTTCTAATTATTTATTGCATCAATTAACATTTTACATTAAAGAATGTTGTTGCATTTAAATAGATCTAACTTAACTATAGTAGTTGCATTTATTGCTATTTTTGTACCACTAAAGAATAACCAAACTACTAGTTCATGAAATAACGAGTTAGAAAACTTCTACAACCTAACATATTTATACATTTAATGATGCTGAATATTGCATTTATGAAATGATATTTTGTGACTAATAATCAAATATATCAATATTTAAATTATATTAGATAAGCTATTGATCCAAGTTTAGTTAAAGAAAAGTTCCATGCAACTTTATATTAAAAAGATATGCCAATAATTGAAAGTTTTCTTCAAAAAATAACAACCCTCCAAATATCTTGAATGAGCGCCGAAAGCCTCGACCATTAAAAGGAACCCTAGCTTCTTCCCTTGACATAAAGAAGTTATGCTCGAAAGTAGAAAACAAGTCAAGATCCAAATTTGGGCCAAAACAATAATGCAACCAAACACTAAGGTGGATTTGGGCTCGACCCAAAGACTGAAGTATGTACAAAAAAAATCGATGAAACAAGTCAAGGTCAAATAAAAGTGTCTCCAACTATAACACAATAATAATATTACAAACTATTTAATTTTACGAACTACACAACTAGCAGACAAGTGACCTAATCAAAATTGAAGAGAAAAAACATTATAAAAACTAGGAAAAAGAATTGAAGAAGACCATATAAGGACACCCATGGCACAACGCGACATTTTACTTCTTAAATCTGAAAATTTAACGTATCCTGATAGCTTCACTAGTTTGCAACAACGAGCACAAGGTTCACTAGTTTACCCAAGGTTTGAAGGCTGAAATATATCCTGGAGTTAAAATAGCTAGTGCACGTGACATGTTTTATATCAAGGTAGTATCAAAGGCTTTGGAAGTTAAAGAAGGTGAAATGAAATTGCAAAAGCAAAAGAGAGAGTACCAAGAAGTATTATGCTAACAAGCAACCCTAACGGAATCAAAGCTAACCAACTAAGAACGGATAAAAAAGATCAAAATTTTCAGAACATAGACAAAGTAAAGAGGATGCAAGAATCTTCTACAGCGAACCAATGTCAAAAGTGCAAGAAGAAACACTCATGAGAATGTATAGCAATGACTAATTGAAATCAACTGAGAAACATTGCTAAAAATTGTCCAACGATAGACCAAGAGAAGACAAGAGTGGCACCTAGAGCTTTTGTACTGATAAAACAAGAGAATGGAGACCAACCAACTGTGGTGTCAGGTATGATTTATGATACTCTTGTCGATACTTTTATTGACTCACTAGTTGATTCTAAGTATTTAAAGTGTAAAGATATGAAATTGGAAGGACCTTTAATTTCAACAACACAACCTAAACTTGCAAAATAAAATACTGACTAAAGCTCATTCGTCAATTTTTTGGATAAATCCAAGAAATACAAAGATGTATCGAAACTTGAAACAACACTTGTTGGTCAAATATGAAGGAGGACATAACAAGACATGTCAAACTATATATTACCTATCATTAAGTGAAAGTTGAACATCAAAGACTTGTAAGGACTCTCCAATCTCTATGAATCGCAGAATGGAAATGGGAGTATATTTCTATAGATTGTTTTTCTAAATTTCCAAACATTATAAATAGTCGCGATAGAATTTGGGTAGTTGTAGAATGATTGAGAAATCTTCTCATTTCTTACCAATTAAAATAACTTACTCATAGAATCAGTTTTTCGAATTGTATAGTCAAGAGATAGTTTGACTACATGGAATTTTGTTTTCTATCATGTCAAATCGTGATCCAAAATTTGTGTCTAACTTTTGGAAAGGTTTTTATGAGGCAATGGGCACAAAATTGAACTTTATACTGCTTTCCATCCTCAGATTGATGGACAAATAGAGAGCGCTATCTAAACTTTGGAAAACATGTTCCAGCTTGTGTATTAAACTTTCAAACTACTGGAGCAAGATTTTACCATTGTGGAGTTTTCCTACAATAACAGCTTCCAAGCTACAATTGATATGGCCTCTTATTAAGCACTATATGGCCGGAAGTGTAGATCAAAATATGCTAGGATGAGGTGGAAGAATCAAATATTTGGGCACCAAAATTATTAAACAAACAGTCAAACAAGTTAAAATAATCAAACTGAGGTAATCTTAGTTCAAGGTATATTGAACCTTTTTGTATTGAAAAGAGGATGAGGATAATATCATATATGTTACAAGTAGTGTCGTCAATGAGAAGAATATACAATGTGATTCACATATCTATGCTAAGGAAATGATCAAGAGACCAAACTGAAGAATTCCTACAAAGAGAAGAGATGGAGATTCATCCCTCTTTAGGATATATCGAGAAAAAAATTCAAATTCTTGCCCTCAAGATAAATGGGTTAAGTAATAAGAGGACTCTCTTAATTCTAGTACAATGGAGTAACCACTCTACGGAGTAAGCGATACGAAAAACAGAAGATAACATGAGAAAAGAATATCCTCAGTTTTTTAATTCCTCAATTTTGATGTCAAAATTTTAAATAAGGATGGTGTAAAGTAATACCCAAGATACTTAATTAATGTTATATTCTTTTTATTGGGGCTAAGATAATAGTATTGATGGAGTTTTTATGCTATTTTATCTATCAAGATTGGAAGGCTTTTAAGCCCATTAGGCTAATTAGGCCTATTAGAGTTATAAAACTAGGATAACCCTAATTCTAGTCATAGCTTCCATAGTTCTTGTACGAATTCTCCCAAATTCTCAATTAGTTCCATTTATGTCGTCTTGAAATTATTATTTGGGAGATTACAACAAGTTTTAAAATTCATTAGTAAACATTTATTGTGTTTATTGTTTGTACTTAAGCACTTTCACAAAGTTGTAGTTGACACAAATACAAATGTGTTTGTTTTTAAATCGTATCGTTTCGAGTTTTGTAGGAAAGTTACGAGTTTATGAATTCTATACGTTTTAATGTTTTTAATTAAAATGCCAGAAATTAGATAGTTTTACAAATCATAAAAAATAAATATCTTGATCTCTTTCTCTGAATTTTCTCTACCTACAACTTTTTAGTAGAGAGAAAGCAAAACATGTGGGTTATTGAATGGTAATATTTAGAGTTTTGTAGAGAAAGTTATGGGCTTTTGACTTCTTTACGTTTTTTGTTTTTCCAAAAAATGACAAGAATAAAACAGTTTCAGAAATTATTAAAAATAAGTAGCCCAATCTCATTTGATGAATTTATCTTCTTTTACTAATTTTTAGTAGATGGAAAACTAAACTCCAAGATTCCAGAATCTGTAGTTTAGAGTTTTGTAGTGAAAGTTATTGTATTTTAAGACATGGATTTTTTTGAAAAATGATGAAATTGGAGAGTTTCTGATATCTTTATAAATAAATATCATACTGATGTCAAATGACTTTTAATCTTTGTCCAAAGGTGTAATAGACGTCTCATGGAACAAATATACGTTAAAATTGTGGCATTTATAGTTTTGGAGTGAAAGGTTTGGAAAGTCAACATTAACCTAGAGTCAAGTAATTCAGAATTTTAATAGTTATTATTTTGATATAGGTTCATCAACCAAGGAGCCATTGTCGACCACTTTGCTAAATTAATTCATGGGATTAAGGTAAGTGATGTTCAATGTTCTTTATCTCTTTTGGGACCTACATGATAGGATGCTTGGTTAGGATGTATAATGCTTTTATGATTCTTTGTTGCGATTGAAAAAGAAATTAGAACAAGATATGGTGATTTGATTTTTTTATGTCGTATGATAATAGTTAAATGTGACTCTACGGTTTGTTTCTATAGTAAGTAGATGAAAATTTATTCTGAGGTTATGATATGTAACGTTTGTTTAATTTTTATGAAAATACTGGACTGCTTGATACAATAATATTCATGTTATATGGATTTCACGCTTCATGTTTTTAAGAATGACCTACAAAAATGAATTTTTCATGCATGATTTTTCAAAATGTAACGTAATAATCCCAATGATACGAGATGTTGATTTTGAGTAGAGATCAGGCAAAAATGCCTCGATGGAGGCCTAATAGTGTAAAAAACCTAAGAACTTGTATGCATGAGATTTGTTATGGGGCTGAGCTTTAAAGGGATGGTGGTCCATGATGTTCAGATCATAGGTGCATCGTCTTGCCGCCACAGGTGTCTTCACATTATGTCCATGTATATTGAAAGTCAAGAAATAAAATGAGAAGTGTAGATGAAAATGTAAGATTTTTTTTTGCAATTCATATGAAGATGCCCGTTCATGAAGTTCTAATCGTAGGTGCACAATCAATGTCTTTGCATGTGTCTTTACAACAAATTAAAAAAATGTCAAAAGTAAAGAAATATGAGAACACTGAAACGAAACAAATTATACTTTTTTTTTAAAAAACTGCACATATTCATGTTCATTGTATTTTACTTACTAAGCATGTAATACATAAAAAAAGTTATAGACCTTTAAGATAAAAAAAAGCTATTGTGACAATTAACATAAACATAATGGTAAGAAAAATTTTACTTCGTGCTTTAAGGATATATCACTTCCACCTTACATTTCTTCCTTAGTCATTGATCGATCATGGCGAGCCCTGAGATGGAAACTAGATTCCTAAATAAAGAAGAAAAGAAAAGAAAAACACATAAAAGAAAAGAGAAGCAAGACCCAAAATCAAAATGAAAGATCATGTTTTACAAATGCATATCATGTCAGCATTCATGGTTGTCATGCTTTACTTAATGAACACTAGGCTAATAGATGAACTTTGTGGTATAAATGACACTGATGTTCAACTGATGAAGCTCTCCTATGAACGTGGCTACACTATTGGAACCATGTTGTCCAAGCAACGAACATCAGGATTTTTATTCTAATTATTTTATAACGATCATGCAAATCATGCATGTCGTCCAAATGAGATTTTAATTATAAATGTATTTTAAAGTCTTTTGCTGCTACATTTTACAAATACATGATTGGAATTTTTTAACATTCTTTTTATGAAAAGAAAACTTTAAGAAAGGTTACTCTACAAAGCGTTAAGCTCATTAGATGAATTTTATGATGCTGGTAAAAACGATGGACCATGAACTTAGTGATAGAGGGATGAAATTTTGACCATGATTTTTTGTTGTTGTTAGGTAAATTTCACATTTTGAAAATGCATGATCAAAAAAAATTTACATTCTTTTTATTAAAAGTAAAAGAAACACTGTGCTACAGAGCATTTATGAGTGTTAGGCTCATTAGATGAATTTTATGACATAGATGAAAAAGATGGACCATGAACTATGTGGACAGAGGGATGAGAGTTTAACCATGGTTTTTTGGTTTCTGACATGCAAACTTAACCTGCAGGATCGATGATTTAAAATAATGCTTTTAATAAATATTTTATGATTTCATAGATTTTATCATGTCTTAAGTTAGAGATATGTTCTTTGATGATTTCATAATTACAATGAATTCAATTTCATGTTTAATTACGAAAATCATATATGTTTATTTTAAAAGAATAAGTTTCTGCAGTGAAGTTTTAATATATTATATTTGTTTTTTAAAAAAATTGAAAAATGAAGATCCTTACAGGAAGCCTTTTTTTATGAGTGAATTTATATTAAGACAATGAGAGAATATAGCTTCCTCCTAGAGCCTCATCCAAGGAGGGAGGAAGCTACGGATCAGCCACTCATCCTATGATTGGAATAAGGATAGATCAGACTTTAATGTTGGGGCCACAGCCAAAGGGGAGAACCACAATTTTACTAGAGCCAATCCAGGAAAGTACAACTAAGAAAAAGGATAACCACAATCTAGCTTCTCAACAAAATAAACACAGGTAGAAGAACAACATCAATTTAATTACAGAGCCATCATAATGCAAGAAACAAAGCATAATAAAGAAATATATGTAAGAAAAAGCATATCAATAGTCATATTAGAACAAATCAAGCAGTTATAACAAAAAAAAAAAACACACCATGAGAGGCTAAAAAGGGAGGGGGAGGGGGGGGGTAGAGAGGTACCTGCCAGATTTTACTCTTGTTAGAAGAGTAGGATAGGAGTATAAAAGTTTGAAGATGTGGTGCTCAATTTGCTCGATTACTTGGTCAGGATGATAAAATTTAGACTAAAACATTCAATAGTTCCTAGCAAACCACAAGTTGTTAACAATTGAGGAGAGAATGATTATGAAAATTTGAAATTTTTTGTATTCTTTTCTTTTTGCCTCTTTTATTGACTATTTGAAGGTGCTTGCTAGGGTAGACAAATAACAAGAGAAGTAAAATTTTTGTTTGATGGCCATCCAAACAGTAGAGAAAAAAGGTGAGATGAAGACTCTTGGTAGGAGGTGCAGAAGGAATAAAAGTCTTCAATTCCTAAAAATGTTAGCATGTCTTTTAATTTAAGACGATCTAGAGCAGCAAGGCAAACAACGAAGGAGTCTTTAGGCGTGGGGCCACAATGATGAGGACAACACAAAGAGCAAATGTGAAGAATTAAATACAACTGCCACAGGCATGGAAGGAAATATGACACGAGATCAAGCAAAGAAGTTTGGTAAAAAACTAAGCATATATATCCAAGAACTTCTCAATTGTGACAACATTATTGTTCCCAGCAACATCAATTAAATGCGTGACATGCATTCAAGTGCATATGAGACAAGATGACATTATTATTAATTAGATTATTATGTACTTACCTTATGTATTATAATGTATTATCTATACTCTATGTTTCCTTTCTTAGGAAAGTAGGTAAGAAAGTAGATAAGAAAGTGGGTGAGGAAGTGGCTGACGTTGGGAGAAGAGAAACTAATTGAGGAATGAGNATTAGATTATTATGTACTTACCTTATGTATTATAATGTATTATCTATACTCTATGTTTCCTTTCTTAGGAAAGTAGGTAAGAAAGTAGATAAGAAAGTGGGTGAGGAAGTGGCTGACGTTGGGAGAAGAGAAACAAAGTGAGGAATGAGTCTTATAAATATGTACTAGATTTATCATTTAAAATCAACTCTAGTTTTAAGAATCATGTTGTCAGATTCTTATTTTCAACATGTTGTGTGGTCTTTCATTGTAAGTCTAGCAACGTTATTCTGACTTATCAATCCCTTCGTTTGTGGCGTCTTTCCTATCTTGGGTTCTTAGTCCTGTTATTGTTTTATGTCTTAAGCTCTTTCTAAGCTAAGGTTCAAACGTCAGTCGACTTCGGGTCAAGGTTCCATTTCTATCTTTATTTTTTTCGTATAAACCGTCTTCTTGTATTCGGTTTATAAACCGGAGACATCTTCTAGTATACGTCGGTCGACTTCGGGTCAAGGTTCCATTTCTATCTTTATTTTTTTTGGTATACACCGTCTTCTAGTATTCGGTTTATAAACCGGAGACATCTTCTAGTATTCGGTTTGAAAAAAAGTCTTCTCATTTGCTATAAATTAGAGTCGTCTTCTAGTATTTGGTTGGAAAAATCATGTTAAGAAGTTAGCTATTTGCATTACATCTTAAACAACTACATTTATTTTTCGTTTGATCATATCTTTTCTTTTTTATTTGATTTTTGTTATATTTGTCGTGTCTTGGTTGTTAATCTCGTGTTCATCTTTGTTTAATGCAAATACTGATATCCTGCACCAATTTTTGTCTTCCAATTGATAATTTGGTTTTGACGTGAAAAGACTCTTTGTTAGGTCATTTAACTCTTAGCATAATTGGAGCAAGTGAGGGGGAAAAAGGCAAGAGAGGTGAGATTATTAGAGGCTAAAAGCCTATTGACAAGTGTGAAACACGAGCGGCAAATTGGAGTGACACTCATACGAGCAAAACATGTGAGAGAGTGTTGTGAGGTCCATCTTGTTACATGTTTTTTCTTGTCTAGCATTTTCTTGCAAGTTTAATTTTTTACAAATGTCGAACTCTGACAACGTTGTTGCACTGCAATGCAACGGCCATCAATTTAACGTCTTGATGAGTGAAATGAGAAAATTAATAAAAGACCAGTTTAACTGTCTCAATGAGCAGTTGAATAATGTTGAAAACGGTCGACAACAACATCGACAGCCATGCAATATAAATAGAAATCCTACACAAAGAGGAAGAGATAACTCTGTAGATGATACTCTTAATACGGAAGATGACATTTCGGATTATGATATTTGAGGAATCGAAGAAATTCTAGAGAAACCCTTAACTGGATGGATGATAGCTTGAAAAACATCAAGATGCAAATCACATATTTCCAAGGAAAGAATGATCCGGATGCATATTTTGAGTGGGAAAAGAAGGTTTTATCTTTGATTACCACAACTATTCCAAAGCAGAACAGGTAAAACTCACTGTCATTTAGTTTTCTGATATTGCTATTGCTTGGTGGGATCAATTAACCTTAACGAGGAGAAGAAATGAGGAGAGAGCTTATGATATGTTAGACGATCTTCACCTCATGGCAGATTTCTCCTCATGAGGAGAAGATTTGTACCAAGTAGATATTTCCAAGCTCTATCGTAACATATGCACAAGCTTAAGCAAGGTACAAAGAGCGAAAAAGAATACTTCCAAGAAATGGTGGTAGCCATGATTAGAGAAAATATAGAAGAAGACCGAGAAGCAACCATGGCTAAATTTCTAGAAGGACACAATCCAGAAATACAAGATAAGATCAAGCTACAACATTATGTGGAGTTGGAAGAGATGTCGCACATGATGATTAAAATAGAACAATAACTAAAAATAAAGAGTGGAAATGGTTCTTCTTTGGGCAATAGTTCTTCTGACTGGAAGCCCAATGACACGAAAAGAGAAGACAAACACATTGCTAAAACAAATAAGGATCAAAAAGTGGGAACACCTAGTCTCGGAACCCAAGATCATTCAATCCATCTACATCTCAAAATCGTGATATCAAATGTTTTAAATGTCACGGAAGGGGTCACATATCTAGCCAATGCCCTAACAAAAGGGTATGATAATACAAGATAATGGATAAATCAAGAAAGATGGTGACTCCAAAGTTGATAGCATTGTCGAATTTGAAAAGTAGTATGATGCAGAAGGAGAGTTACTACTTACACGAACAACTTTGAATGCTCAACCAAAAGTAGTTGATGATGGAGTGCAATGAGAGAACTTCTTTCACTAGATGCTATGTTCAAAACAAGGTATGTAGTATGATAATTGATGGGGGCGATTGTACTAATGTTGCAAGTACTATTTTGGTAGACGAATTGGGTTTATCCATGATGAAGCACCTGTGACCGTATAAGTTGCAATGATTCAACCAAAGTGAAGAAGTTAAAGTCAACAAAAAAACTACTTATTACTTTTTGTATAGGCAAGTACGAGGATAAAGTATTATGTGACCTGATGCCTATGGAAGCTGACCGCATTTCTCTTGGGCATCAATGGGAATATGATCGACAAGTGACGCATGATGGGTACACAAATATATTCAACAAGAGACAAATTAACCTTGTTCCTATGTCACCAAGAAAAAGCATGGAAAGATCACCTCAGACTTCAAGAAAGTGAACATCAAAAGAAATCAAGCAAAAAAGAACGAAAGAGAGAAAAAGAGAGTGGAAAAAACAAGAGATTGAGAGAGAAGAAGAAGAAGAGAAGAAAGAAAAAGTGGAAAAGAAGAAAAAAGAAAAAGAAAGGAAAGAAGAAAAAGAGGAGAGATTGAAAAAAGAAATTTTTTTATAAAAGGTAGTAAAGTGAGTAGAGAGCACTTCGAGGGACAACCCATGATACTCTATTGCACGAAGACACTACGATGTTTACTAATACTTCTAACCATGTCTTTGTGTTGTCCAATCTCTTTTGCAGGATTTTCAAGACATCGTAACAGAAAAATACCAAAAAAACTACCACCAATTTGTGGTATCAAACATCAAATCTACTTGGTACCAAGAGTTATGTTTCCTAACTGACCTGCTTATCGTAGGAGCCCCGAAGAGACAAAAGAGCTCCAACGAAAAGTAGAGAAACTATTGGCTAAAGGGTACATTAGAGAGAGCCTAAGCCCTTGTGTTGTTCGTGTTTTACTAGTCTCAAAGAAGAGAGGAGAATCAAGGATGTGAGTTGATAGTAGACCTATCAATAACAACACAGTAAAATATCGCTTCCCTATTCTTCATTTAGATGAATTGCATGGTGCATGCTTTTTTTCAAAAATTAACCTAACAAGTGGTTACTACCAAATCCAAATAAAAGAAGGCGTTGAGTGAAAACTACATTCAAAACAAAGCATGGATTATACTAGTGGTTAGTTATGTCATTTGGCTTGACAAACGCTCTCTGCACTTTCATGAGGTTGATGAATCATGTCATACTTCCATTCATAGGTAAATTTATTGTAGTTTATTTTGATGATATATTAATTTAGAGCAAGGGTATTAATAACCATACCTTACACTTGAAAGAAGTATTTCTAGAACTTAGGAAAGAAAAATTATATGCTAACAAGAACATATCCACTTTTTGCACATATTACGTGGTGTTTTTGGGTTTTGTTGTTAGTCATCAAGGAATACGGGTGGATAAAGAGAAATTTTTGGTTATTCTGGAGTGGCCGACGCCAACAAATGCCAACCAAGTCCGCAACTTTCACGGACTTGCAAGTTTTTATGTTTGTTTTGTTAAAGATTTCAGCACCATTGTGGGCCCACTCACCCAGGTGATAAAATAGAATGTGGTGTTTAACTAGATGAAAGCTCCAGAAGAGGCATTCCAAAATATTAAAGAGAGGCTAACAAATCCACTTTTATTGGCTTTACCTAATTTTGAGAAACCGTTTGAAGTTGAGGGCGACGCTTCAGCTATGGGGATTTAAGATGTTCTAATGCAAGATCACCATCCAATTGTATATTTTAGTGAGAAGTTTGGAGGAACGACGCTCAACTATCCCACATACGACAAGGAACTCTACACATAGGTTAGAGCATTGGAAACATGACAACATTACTATTGGCACGAGAGTTCATCATTCACATCTATCACTAGTCCCTAAGGTTTCTCGCAGGTATGTTTTTATTTTCTCCTTAGAAGTTAAAATACCTGGATTTGAGTTTATAAAAGATACATACCCAAGTGATAATGATTTTGGAGAACTATATAGGGTTTGTGAGAAAACTAATTCTGGAGAATACTACAAGCATGATGATTTTATTTTCAAAAAGATAAATTATGTGTTCTTAATTGTTTGATTAGAGAATTTTTAGTGAGGGAAGCACATGGAAGATGTCTTATTGGCCATTTTAGGATAGCAAAGACCTTAGGTGTCATCTAAGAGCACTTTTACTGGCCATGTCTCAAAAGGGATGTCGAAAGGATTTGTAACATATGTGTTACGTGTAAACAAGCGAAGTCCAGAATCCAACCAAATGGCTGGTACATATCGCTACCCAACGCTAACGCTCCCTAGATAGATATTTCAATGTATTTTATACTAGGTTTGTCTCAAAGTAAGAGATGTAATGATACAATTTTTATCGTAGTGGAAAGATTTTCTGAAATAGCACATTTTATTATGTCTCACAAATTTCATGATGTAACCCACATTGCTGATTTGTTTTTTTGAGAAATTGTTAGGATGCATGGGATTCCTAAAACCATCGTATCTCATAGAGATGTAAAATTTTTATGTTATCTTTGGAAAACATCGTGGAGTAAATTAGATACCAAACTTCTATTCTTCACCACTTGTCACCCACAATCTGATGGACAAACAAAAGTTGTCAATAGGACCTTATCAACATTAATATGATCCATCATAAAGACAAACATTAAGAGTTTGGAAGAGTGTCTATCACATGTTGAATTTGCTTATAATCACTTACTACATTCATCTACTAAGTATTCACCTTTTGAAATCGTATATGGTTTTAATCCACTAACTCTTCTCGATTCATCTCCTTTCCCTATTTTTCACCGTGTTTGTTTAGATGGAAACAAGAAGGCAAAACTTGTTAAGAAGCTTCATGAGACTATAAGGCAAAATATTGAGAAAAAAACTAAACAATACATGAAACACACAAACAAAGGAATAAAAAGTCTCACTTTTGAACTAGGAGATTGCGTGCAGTTGCATTTAGTACCATGTGGAGATAGCCCTTTTTAAATTCTCGAACGCATAAATTATAACGCTTACTGTTTAGATCTTTCAGAAGAGTCTAATGTTAGCACCGCATTCAACATTTCTGATTTATCTTCTTTTGATGCAGATGATGATTTTAAGATAAATTCTTTTAAAGAAGGAGAGAAAGATGCAGATGAGTATTAAGTACTTACCATATGTATTAATTTATAATCTATCTTGCATGTCATAAGGGAAGTAGGTGAGAAAGTTGCAGAGAAAGATGATGAGAAAGTGAGTGAGGTTGGGAGAAGATAAATTAGGTGAGGAATGAGTCCTATAAGTATGTACTTTATTTATCATTTGAAATCAACTTGAGTTTTGAGAATCATATAGTGAGAGAACTTCTTCTTTTCAACGTGTTTTTCATTCTTTCATTGCAAGTTCAGTAGCGTTGTTTCTAATTATCAAACAAAATCCCTTCGTTTGTGGAGTCTTTCCTATCCAAAGTTCTTAGTCGCTTTATCGTTTTGGGTCTTATTCCTTTTCTAAGCTAAGGTTCAAACATCTGTCGACTTTGGGTCAAAGTTCCATTTCTATCTTTATTTTCTTACATTTTGCATTCGATCACTAATCAATCTATATCAGTTAAGATCATATCAAGGTCCAGATCACCTTGTACTAAGGCTTTATCGGAGCGGTGAAATTTTATACCTTAAATAGTCCTTTAAACTGAGATTTTAGAGTCTAGGATAAAAGTGTTCCCTTAGCTATCTCTTTGGATCCAAGCTTGACTATTAAGGCATCACGAATTTGAAGGAGCTTTTTAAGGAAAGGGGAGCCTCGGGAGCCAACTTTCCATTCCCAAAAAGCTGCTTGGTTTATATAAAAATGATGAATCTAGCGAGACCATAAAAAGTCCTTTCTTCCTTGAATGTTCCAAAGAGTTTCTGTGAGGAGGGCTTAGTTCCAAGACTCAAGATCTCTAAACCTGAGACCCCTTCCTCTTTAAGGAGGCAAGAAGAAGACCAAGCAATGGAATTTCCCCAAAGAAATAACCTGCAAATATGATTGATTTTACGAAAAATAGAGGAAGAGAGGTTGAATATTGATAACCCTAAACATTCAACCCCTTACAACACTTATCTAATAAGCTCCCCTCTTCAAGCATGGAACAGAGTCAGGCACTTCAGTAGTCTCTTGAGCTTATCAACCAGGCTGTTGTAATTGCTAAGCCATAATTTTTTTGCGGCTAGGGGGATGCCAAGATAACGGAAAGGCAACTTACCCACATCTAGATTTGTAAGTGCATAATTTTTTGAAGGTCTTGATCCTTGATTTTGGCCGAATAAAAATTAGATTTGAGCAGGTTCATGCTATGTTTCAAGACATAATTGAATTATGCTAGGCATGAGAAGTGGACATGGATGGAGATGGGGTCCCCCTTGAGAGGAGAAGAACATCATCAGCAAATGCCAGGTGAGTGATGCTAAGAGGCTCACACTGAGGGTGGTAATTGAATCAAGATTTTGGTAGTCTTGAACGCATGAGCCTCGTTAGATATTCAAGGCAAATGACAAAAAGGCAAGAGGATAAAGGATCACCTTGTTTTAGACCTTTTTCTCCCAAGAAAAAACTATGTAACCTTCCGTTAATTGAGATGAAGTAGAGAGTGGTTGAGACACATTCAACAATCCATGAAACAAATATGGGATGGTAGCCAAGAGCTAGGAGGATATATTCCAAGAAAACTCAAGATACAGAGTCGAAAGCTTTCCAGATGTCAACTTTTATAAAGCATCAGGGCAATACCCTCTTGGTACTGTATTTGTTGATCAGTTCTTGCATAAGGTGGATATTCTCTATCATGTTTCTTCCTTTTATGAATTTGGGGTCTAAGCTTTGGACTTAGGGCCTATCGCTTAGGGCTTTAGGGTTTAGGTTTAGGCATAGGGATTAAGGCTTAGGCATAGCTCTTTGGTCTTTAAGCTTTCAATTTTAGGTTTAGGGCTTAGGACTTAGGCTTTAGGACATATGGCTTAGTGTTTAAGGCTTAAGGCATTAGGCTTTGGGCATAAAGCTTAGAGCTTAGGTTTCGGGCTTTGCGTTTTGAGTGTAAGACTTAGTGCTTTGGTCTTAGGGCTTATGAATTTGTGATTACGCCTTAGGGCATGGGACTTAGTGCTTAGGGATTAAAGGTATTGTTTAAGTCTTAGAACGAAGGGCCAAGCCCTTTAAGCTTTGGGCTTCCAATTAAGGGCTTTAAGCTTTGGGCTTCCAATTAAGGGCTTTAAGCTTGGAGCTTTGGCTATGGGCTTCGGGCATATGTCTTACGGATTAGGACGTAGTGATTAGGGCTAATGAATTATGGTTTGGACTTTTGGTTAAAAGCTTAGGTCGTAGGGCGTAACGTCCTTCTTGGCTCAAAATATTTTTTTATACTTGTACCGAAAAAAATTTTCTCATAAAAATTGTTTACTGCAAACATGAAAAGTAGATTTACTTAAAATACATGTAGAAGATGTTAGTGCTATTAAACTATTTATAAGTTATATATACAAATTAAAAACCGTTTTTTTGCTAACCATTATTTCAATTCTTGAAAATCCTTGTCCACAGGTAGAAATCTGCTCAAATAACGACAACCAACACCATAAACAAAAAAAATCCATATCGTACACCTCTTAGTGATGTCCTCCTCACTTGCATCACAAAAGTCATCTCTGAGTATATGGATCAATAAGTAGTGTATGATATGCATGAACATGTACAAGATATGCATAAATAAAAATTTTCTTTTTTTATTCTAGTTTTGTCTTTCTTTAATTTCTATATTTTCATATCATTAGGGCATTCTCACAAGGGACGAATAACCATAAAATTGAGTCAAACTCGATTCCAAGGGTTGAAAGGCAACAAATTTTAATTCATCATATCATAAAAGCATAAAACAACAAATTAAAATAAATTCCTATTGTTTTATGAGGCATACCCAATTAAGGGCAAAACACACACAATACTATTTTCATTGTTTATCCTTAGCAAGTCTTTCTAGTTGTAGGAAAAATTATGGATCACCTTCCCTTTAGTTACCTGAGATAATTCACAATTTTTGGAATCAAATCCATGTTTTGGGGTAAATTTAAAATATTAGAACATGTTATATACACTATGAAATGCTTTGATTACAAAGCTCATATGTCATTCAAGGTGTCTTATTTGATGTGCTAAAAGGTCTAGGACATTGGATTAGTCTAGTTTTGGTTTCAAACCCGAAATAAAAAATGGTACAAAATAGACAATTTTGTAGCAATTTTGATAAAATATTCACAACCTCTACAATTCTAAATTTCTATCGTTCATAAACACATACATGGTATTCCACAGATGATTAGTTATTCAATACACCTAACCATGGAGAATAAGTTTTAATTTCTATGTACAACTCACAAATGAGTAAAAAATCATTGATTACTCCATAATTCTGATTTATCCTTATTGAAACTTTGTCCTCAAAATTTTAAGCATCGAATAATTTAGCATATTTATCTAACATATCTTGTTGTCTCTCCTAAGTAGCTTCTTTAACCAAATAGTTTCACCATAAAACCTTAACTAAGTTGATTTTCTTGTTCCTCAACTCTTTTACTTAAGAGTCAAGAAACTTCAATGGCTTTTCTTCATATGTCAAGGTTGATTCAACTTCCATGCTCCTAGGTTCAATCACATGGGATGGATCATGAACCCATTTTCTTATCATGGATACATGAAATACATAGTGTATTATTCCATGTAGAGCTGGCAAACGAGCGAGCTGGCTCGCTGGCTCGCTCGGCTCGCTCGACACTGTAGCGAGCTCGAGCCAGGCTCGGCTCGACACTGTAGCGAGCTCGAGCCAAGCTCGTGAACCAGGCTCGTAAGCTCGGCACTGTAGCAAAAAATGACAATAATCGGCCGTCAAAAGTTTGATTTAGTTATCGAAATTAACTAAAAATAGTTTTCAGCATATGAAAGTATGTTTATTTTTTTGCAAAATAAGCTAATATAACTTCTATATCATTATTATGCGTTTATCACATTTTTTTTTTAATCTTTTAGCATATGAAACTATAAATTATTTTCGGCTCGATTAGGCTCGGGAGTTGGGCTCGCTCGGCTCGAGGCTCGGCTAGAATAGCTCGAGGCTCGATAGCTCGCTCGAGCCAAAATTTTTTGGGAAAAAGCTCGACAGGCTCGGCTCGAATAGGCTCGCCAGGCTCGACAGGCTCGGCTCGTTTGGCTCGCCAGGCTCGACGAGCCAGCCTTCCTGGGCTCGAGCCGGCTCGATTGCCGGCTCTAATTCCATGCATGAATGATGGCAAATGTAAATGTAACTTATGTGCTTTCTTCCCTACATTCTTCACAAAAGGAAATCATCTAATAAATCTTGGGTTAAATGTCTCTTTCTTTAATTTCTATATTTTCATATCATTAGGGCTTTCTTGCAAGAGTTGAGAGATCACAAAATTTTATCAAACTCGATTCCAAGGGTTAAAAGGCGACAAACTTGAATCCACCTAACTAGACAACCAACACAAACCCTTTTCCAACTCATAACAACCATTTTTTATATGAAATTTCATGCATCTAAATAGTCATTAACTTTCTAAAAAACATGGTGCATAGATGCTCATGACCATATTAGGTATGAACATATCAAGTGGTTAAATAATATTCATAACATTAAAATGAAAATTCATCATATCATAAGTTGAATCATGCTTTTCTACATCATTTTATACGTCATTTTATCTTGACATATAAAATATAAAACAACATATTAGACACAATTCTTATTGTTCTATGAGCTAGACCCAATTAAGAGCAAAACACACACAATACTATCTATATAGTTTATCCTTAGAAGTCTTTCTAGTAGTAGGTAAAATTATGGATAACCTTCAACTTAATTACCTAAGATCATTCATAATTTTTGGAATCAAATCCATGTTTTGGGATACCTTTAAAATATCATAACTTGTCATATTTACCATGAAATGATATCATTTTAAAGCTCATTTGTCATACAAGGTGTCTTATTTGATGTTCTAAAAGATCTAGGACATTGGATTAGTCTAGTTTTGGTTTCAAATACGAAATTAAAAATGGCACAAAATAGACTATTTTGTAGCAATTTTGATAAAATATTCACAACCTCTGCCAATTCTAAGTTTCTATCATTCATGGACACACATATAGCATTCCACGCATGATTAGTTATTCAATACACTGAACCATGGAGCATAACTTATAATTTCTATGTAAAACTCACAAATTACTTGAAAAATTGTTGATTACTACATAATTCTCAATTATTATTAGTGTAATCATGTGAATAACCATAATCACTCTAAACCACATAATATAAAACTATACATGTTGATTCTTAACTCAATAGTTTCCTCTTGATAAGAGAAATTTGTCTCCTCAAAGGTTTGGAAGTTAATTTCAACTAATTCCCACTTAATCTTCAATTTTTCTCTCTAAAACACTTTTCTCTAAATTTCTCTCTTCTTTTTACCAACTCTTTCTCTAATTCTAAAAATTGGCTGATTATCAGCCTTTCACCAACATTTCTAGATAGTTCATATGGTGAAAATACCTTTTTGCCAAAGTTATCCATTTAGTTTTTAAATTTTACCCTTATCTGTTTATTTAATAGCTAAAATACCTTCATTATCATCACTGTAATCATACTTTTCTTCACTAATTAATTCACATTAGTACTAAGCTAATCCTTAGGATTAAATTAATTAATCATGATTAGTAGACCTTAATCACCCCATAATTATCACTAATTATGCCTTAATCATGAGTAGGCACTAATATTATAGTCTAGCCTCCTAACACAAATTTTGTTCTCTAAGTTTCCAACATCAAATGAATGAGGGTATCAACTAATCATACTGTCTTCCTTTTTCCGATGTTACTTCTTCTACTTGGAGATTACTCTAAAGAACTTTAACTTAAATGATCTTTTTTATTTCTAACTTCTTTGGTCGAGTAATCAAGAATTCAAACCGGTTGGTTAATATACTCCAATGGCGGTCGAATTTTGATTTCTTCTTGTTGTGCCACTTAAGAAGGATCTCTTAAGCACTTTCCATTGATACACGAAATACATTGTGCACTCTAGACACTAAGAATGGTAGATTTATTTCATACACCCTTCCTCCAACTTTCTTCTTAATAATAAAAGGGTCGATAAACCTTGGGCTAAGTGTGCCCTTTCTTCCGAATCTTACTACTACTTTAAACATGGAAACCTTCAAAAATACTTCATTCCCATAATTAGACTCTAACTCATTTCTTCGTTGATCAGCATAACTCTTTTGTGAGCTTTGAGATATTTTTATTTTATCCCACATTACCTTCACCTAATCCACTATTTGCTAAATGATCTTATGCCCCAATATCTTTGCTTCTCCCACCTTATCCCAGCATGAAAGAGATCAAAACTTTCAACCATATCGAGCTTTATAGGGTGCCATATCGATGGTAGCTTGATAACTATTATTGTAGGAGAATGGTATTAATGACAAACATCTTGCTTTATGTAGTATTAAACTCAAGTACACATGCTCTTAACATATCCTCTAATTTTTTGATGGTTCTCTCTCTTTTCCCATTAGTTTTTGGATGAAATGCGATACTGAAATTCAATTTTGTACGAATTGCTTCATGTACTTCTCCAAAAAATTGATATAAATCTTGATTCTTGATCTGACACAATAGATACTGCTACTCCATGCAATTTTACTATCTCTAGTATGGAGAGTTCAACATATTGATGTGGTGAGAACGTCATCTTCACTGGTAGAAAATGGGTAGATTTTGTTAAGCAATCTACTATTAACCATATGCCACCATGTCTTCTCGTAGTTTTTCGTAATCCAAAAACAAAATACATCGAAATATGTTTCCACTTCAACTCTAGCATAGGTAAGGATTGGAGGGTTTCAACATGATGTTTGTCCTCTATTCTTACTTGTTGGCAAATTAGACACAATTTAACATTATTTGCAAAGTCTTATTTCATATTTGGCCAACAAAATTGTAACTTCAAATCTTGATACATTTTTGTAGTTCTAGGATGTATCGAGAACGTAGATAAATGTGCTTCATATAACACCTTTCTTAGTAAATTTGAATCTTGTGGCATATACCATTGTTTTCTGAATTTTAAGATATCATCTTCTAAATAATAAATTTGGAAGATTCATGAAGATCCATTTTTTATTTATAATCCAAATACCTTGGATCTTTCTATTGTTCATCTTTGATCTCATCCACAAGTGTTGGTCCAACCGTTAATGAAGCCATCTTACTTGTCACTTCTGCCATAAGCTTCGCAGTGAATCTTTTGATCTCTTTTTGCCCCGGGTCCTCTCTGTCCCTCTCTCTTTCTCCCTCCCTCCACCTCTCACCCTCTCTCGTGCATTGTCTCTCTCCCTCCCTCGCTCTCTTTCTCCTCCTCTCCCTCTATCTCTCATACCCTCCCTCTCCCTCTCCTTTTCCCTTTCTCCTTATTAATCTTTCTATCTCCCTCACTCTCTCTCTCCCTCTCTCTTTCTCTCTCCTAATCTTTGTCTCTCCCTTGCTCTCACTCTCGATTTCTCCACCTCTCTCTTCTTATTTCCCCTCTCTTTTTTCTCTCTCTCTCTTTCTCCTGCTCTCCCTTCCTCTCATTCTCTCTCTCTTAGTCTCTCTTTCTCCTTTTATTTCCTCTCTCTCTATCTCTATCCCTTTCTCTCTATCTCTCACCCTCTTTCCCTCTCTCTATCTCTCTCCCTCTCAACCTCTCTCCCTCTCTTTATCCCATACACACTCTTGCTCTCTTTATTTCTTCCCCGAGCTCTTTCTTGTAGTCTTTCTCATTATCCCTCTCTCTATCTCTCTTTCTCCCTATTTTCATCTATCTTTCTCCCTTCCTCTCTTTATCCTTCCCACATTGTCCCTCACTCTCTCTCCCTTTCTTTCTCTTTGTCTTTATCTTTGTATCTCTTTCCCTTCCTCTCTTTTCCTATCTCTCCCTCCCTCTCCCTGCTTCTTTCTTTCTATTACTCTTTATCCTCATATTATTTCTCTCTCTCACCCACTCTCTCTTTCTCCCTTTGTTTCCTTCTCTTTCTCTCTCCCTTTCTTCTTTTTCTGTGTCCCTTTCTCCCTCTCTTCATTTTACCTATCTCTCTCTCTTGCTGCATATCTCTTCTAGGGTTTAAGGGTTCAGGGTTCAAGAGTTTTAGGGGTTCCAATATTCAAGCTTACGGGTTCAAGCTTCCAGGGTTCAAGATTCCAAGGTAGTGTGTTCCAAGATTCTAGGGTTCAGGGTCCAAATTTTGGTGTTCCATGGTTCCAAGGTTCATGGTTCTAGGGTTTACAGTTATAGGGTTCAGAGTTCTAGGATTAAGTGTTTAGCATTCAAGGTTCAAAGGGTTCTAGATTCCAAGTTTTAGGGTTTAGGGTTCTAGGGTTTAGGGTTCAAGGATTCTATGGTTCTAAGGTTTTTAGGAGTTCTAGGATCTAAGGTTCAGGATTCAAAGGTTCAGGGTTTAGAGTTTCAGGATTTTAGGATTCAAGGTTACATGTTTATAGTTCAAGGTTCATAGTTCAAGGCTCAGGGTTGTAGGGTTCAAGAAATAAAATTTTTCAAGGTTCAGGGCTTAGGATTCCAAGGTTTAGGGTTCCAAGGTTTAGGGTTAATAGCTCTAGGATTCTGGGTTCCATGATTTAGGGTTTCATGGCTTTAGGGTTTCAGGGTTCAGGATTAAGGGTTCAATGTTTAGGGTTTAGGGTTTAGGGTTTAGGATTAAGCCTGAGCTCAGAATTTTTCTAATATGTTTGTTAATTTTGCAGGAAAATTAATTGAAGAATTATACATTTCTAAGCCAACTTTGGAGGATCAAACAAGGCCAAAACACATGACAATTTGGCATGGAGAAAAGGTGGATTTTCAACAAGAAAATGAGAGCTACGGAATGAAGCCCAAACTCGAACCCGACTGAAGTATCACATTGCATGGCGAGTTGGAATCCCATGCAAAAGTGATCAAGGGTTCCACGACTCAAATCACAAGCATTTACATGGATTGAAGGGATTTTATTGCATTTTCAGCTTAATTTTTACGTGAATTTTATGTTGGATATTTGGAGAACCCGAGAGGGTTTCTCGACCAGGTTTTATTTTGTTTATTTATGCATGCTTGCATGGGGTTTTGCATGAGGAATTTTCGGCTAAGAGAAGGGTATTTTGGGTCAAGGAAGAAGGGAAAATTGGCTGAGGAGATTCAAGATCGCGTGGCTTTCACATTCTTGCAATCTCATTGGTCCAATTTTCCCTCATTTATTTCAATTTCCAGCATGCATGTTGCATGCCTTTGGCCCTCAAATTTCCCTCCCTTTTTCACACTCTTCTCACCAGATAAACCTCCCCCATTGCATGATTGTAAAGCAGAATTTGCAATTTGAATTTAAGAAGCTTTTAGCTCTCTCCCTTTTCAGGCATCTTCCAATTTCAGCCGACAGCTGGAATTCCTCCGGCCACTGTGGGTTCTTCAAGGGTTCCCTCCTCCGAGCTGGGGTTCTCCTTTTGCTTCAAAGTCTCCAGCCTTCCTCAAGGTCATAGGGTGAGCTTGAAGTCCATAAGCTCCTTCTTCCATTGTTGATTTCGTTTGATATTTCATTTCTTCTGCCGGTTGTCAATTTCCTTTCACCTCTGAGCATTGTTACTATTGCATTACATTCCGATTGATCCATCCACGAGATTTCCTTCAATTTTGGAGGACTATCACCTATCTTCTTCCCACAGTTCCACTCAAATTTTCAGCTTGAAACTTGATCATATCGTTGACTTATCGCCGTCTAAATTCCAGTCCCGATTATGGAATTATCGGATTATCGTTTTCCATATAACCTAACCCGATTCTCTCACTTCCTAAATCTAAACCCCCTCCATTTCGTGTCAGGTTCAAGGTTCAAGGGTTTAAGCATTTTAGGGTTTCAGAGTTCTAGGGTTTAGGGTTCAAGGTTCATGGTTACAATGTTCACAGTTCAGTGTTCCAGGGTTCCAGAGTTCCAAGGTTCTAGGGTTCACAGTTCAAGGTTCAAAGTTCTAAGGTTCAAAGTTTCAAGGTTCAAGTTTCTAGGCTTCAAGGGTTTAAGATTTTATGGTTATAGGGTTCCAGGGTTAAGGATTCAATGGTCAGGGTTCTAAGGTTAGTGTTCTAGGGTACAAGGTTTAGGATTCATAGTTATTTGATTCAGATTTTGAGGGTTAGGATTTTAAGGTTTGAGGGTTCAAGGATTAAGAGTTTGGTGTTTACGCTTCAAGGTTATAGGGTTCCAGTGTTCAAGGTTTAAGGGTTCAAGGATTGCAGGGTTCTAAGGTTCTAGGGCTTTAGGGTTCTAGGGTTCGAAGCTTAAGGGTGTGTTGTTGAAAGTTTCAAGGTTCAAGGTTCCAGGGTTCATGGTTCAAGTTTCTATGGTTCAAGGGTTTAGGGTTCTGGGGTTGAGGGTGATGGATTCAATGGTTAGAGTTTTAAGGTTCAAGGTTCCAGGGTTCCAGGGTTCGAGGTTCCAGAATTCTAGTTTCAAGGTTCAGAGTTCCAGGGTTCAGGGTTCAGGGTTCATGGTTTCAAGGTTTAGGTTTCGATGTTACAATGTTCTAGAGTTTAAGGGTTTAGGGTTCAAGGTTCAACGGTTTAAGGTCCAATGGTTTAAGGGTTCTGGGGTTTTATAAGATTCTAGGTTGCAGTGTTCATGGTTTAAATGTTTAGAGTTCGGAGTTCTAAGGTTTGAGGGTTCCAAAATTCACGGTTACGTGTTATGGGTTCCCGGGTTTAGGGTTCTAGGTTTAGCATTTAGGGTTCTAGGGTTCAAAGGTTCAATGGTTTAGGGTTCAAGGTTCCAAAGTTTAGGGTTGCATGGTTTAAGGGTCACAGTTCTAGGATACAAGGTTCCATGGTTAAAGGTTCTAGGGTTTAGGGTTGCAGGGTTCAAGGTCATGGATTTAAGAGTTTCAAGGTTCTAGGGCTCAGGGTTTAAGTCTCCAATGTTCAGGGTTCAGAGTTCTAGGGTTCTAGGTTTCTTGGGTACAGAGTGTAGGTTTAAAATTTAAAAGTTTTAGGGTTCTAGGGTTCAAGGTTCAGGGTTCTAGGGTTCAAAGGATCCAGAGGGCTTCATGGTTCAGGGTTCATGGTCTGTAAAGTTTAGGGTTCTAAGGTTACAAGGTTCAAGAATTTAAGGGTTTAGTGTTAAAAGTTCCAAGGTTCAGAGTTAAGAGTTTAAGAGTTCCAGGGTGCTAGGGTTAAGGGTTTAAGTTAAGGATTCAAAGGTTCTAGGGTTACTGGGTTCAGAATTCAGGGTTCTAGGGTTACAGGGTACAGGGTTCAAGGTTCTAAAGTTCTATGGTTCAGAGTTTATGCTTTGAAATTTTAGGGTTCCAGGGTTCAGCATTCAGAGTTTTAGGGTTGAGGGTTCCAGGGTCAATAGTTCTGAGTTCGAGGCTTCCCAGGTTTGAGGGTTCCAAGGTTCGAGGGTTCAGGGTTGAAGGGTTCAGATATCAAGGGTTAAAGGTTTAACGGTTTATTGGTTCTTGGGTTTTGTAGGGTTGCAGAGCCAAGGGTTCAAGGCTCAAGGGTTGATGGTTCCAGAGTTCCAGGGTTCAAGGGTTCACAGTTACATGGTAAGGGTTCCAGGTTTTAACATTTCAGGGCTCAGTGTTTCAAAGTTCGGGGTTCAAAGTGTTAGGGTTATGGGGTTCATGATTTAGGGTTCTAGGGTTGAGGGTTGAGGGTTCAAGGAGTTTTAGGTTCCAGGGTTTAGTGTTTCAAGGTTTAGGGTTTAAGGTTCATGGGTTCTACGATTTTGTAGGGTTCTAAGATCCTAGGTTTAGGATTCAAGGATTCAGGGTTCAGATATCTAGAGTTTGAGAATCCTCGATTAAGAGTTTCAAGAGTTCTAGGGTTTAAGGGTTTGAGGGTGCTAGGGTTAAGGGTTTAGAGTTAAGGATTCCAAGGTTTTAGGGTTTCTCGGTTAAGGATTCAGGGTTCCATGGTTAAAGGGAGCATTGTTAAAGGTTCAATGTTTAAGAGTTCTAGGGTTTAGGGATTAGGCTTCCAAGGTTTAGGGTTTAAGGGTTCAGCGTTCAGGGTTCTAGAATCTTCCAGGGTTAACAGTTCAGAGTTCTAGGATTCCAGGGTTCAGGGTTCAAGGATCAAGGTTCAAAGTTCCAGGTTCAAGGTTCAACGGTTCAAGGGTTTTAGGATTTGGTACGGTTGTAGGGTCAACGATTCAGGGTTCACAGGTTCATGGGTTTAGAGTTCTAGGGTTTCATTGTTCTAGGGTTCTACGTTTTAGGGGTAAGGTTCAAAGTTCCAATGTTCAACGTTCCAGGGTTCAGGGTTCTAGGTTTTAAGATTTAGGGTTCAAAGGTTATATAGGATTCAAGTGTTCAGGGTTAAGAATTTGTCATTCAGGGTTCTATGGTTTAAGGTACCAAGGTTCATGGATCCAAAGTTAAGGGTTCATGGTTCGAAAGTTAAAAATTCAAGGTTACAAAGTTTTGCGTTTCAGGATTCATGGTTCCAAGGTTCAGATTTTTGGGTTTTAGGGTTCTAAGGTTCTAGGGTTCAGCAACTATGGTTTAAGATTCCAAGGTTCTAGTGTTCTAGGGTTCAAGGTTCTAGAGTTCTAGGGTTCAGTGTTAAGCTTCCAAGATTCAGAGTTCCAATGATCAGCATTTAGAGTTCTCAGGTTCAGAGTTCCAGGGTTACAAGGTTCAAGTTTCAGGGTTTAGGGTTTCAGGGTCTATGGTTTAGGGTTCCAAGGGTCCTGGATACAAGGGTTTAAGTTTCAAGGTTCCAAGGTTAAGGATTCTAGGGTTAAAAGTTTAGGGTTCTAGGGTTCAAGAGGTTTTAGAGTAAAAAATTTAGGGTTTGAGGGTTCAAGGTCTAGGATTCAAGGGTTACAAGGTTCCAAGTTTCAACATTTCAAGATTCAGGGTTCCAGGATCATTGGTTCTATGTTCAAGGTTTAGGGTTTAATGGTGTTGTGTTCATGGTTTAAGGTTCAGGATTCCAAGGTCCAAGGTTCTAGGCTTCAAGGTTCAGGATCCTAGTTTTCAGGGTTCTGGGGTTAATTGTTTAGGGTTCTAGGGTTGAGGGGTTCAGGATTATGGTTTCATGATTCCATGGTTAAGGGTTCAGGATTAATGGTTCCAGAGTTCCATGGTTAAGTGTTAAAGGTTCCGTGGTTTTCAGTTTAGGATTCTTGGGTTCCAAGGTTTAAGGGATTAGGGGTTCGGGACCAAAGTTCAGGGTTCTAGTATTAAAGGTTCTAAGGTTCAGGGTTTAGGGTTCTAGTGTTTCAAGTTCTAAGGTTTTGGGTTACAGAATTCCATGGTTCAAAGTCCAGGATACAAGGGTTTGGGGTTTAGGGTTCCAAGGTTCAAGGTTGAGGATTTAGGGTTTCATCGTTTCAAGGTTTATGGTTCTGGGTTCTAGGATTCCAAGGTTTAAGATCAAGGATACAAAAGTTCATGGTATGGTTTCAAAGATTAAGGTTCTCGTGTTCAAGGTTTATGGTTCTACGTTCAAGGGTTTCACAGTTAGAAGTTAAGGGGTTCGAGTTCACGAGTTCTAGGATTTAGGGTTTAGACTTCCAAGGTGGAGGGTTCCAGGGTTTAGCATTCAGGGTTCAAGGGTTCTAAGGTTTAGGGTTCTAGGGTTCTAGGGTTCCAGGGTTCAGGGTTCCTAGGTCTAGGGTTCTGGGTTCCAAGATTCTAGGGTTCAAGGTCTTGGATACAAGAGTTCAAGGTTCAAGGTTCAGAGTTCTAAGGTACAGGGTTCCAGGTTTCAAGGTGTAAGGTTCTAGGGTTCTAGGTTTGCAGGGTCTAATGTTATGTGTTTTAGGATTCAAAGGTTCAGAGTCTAGTATACAAGGGTTCAGGGTAAATGATACAAAGGTTTAGGGTTCAGGGTTCCAAGGTTTAGGGTTCCAGGGTTCAAAGTTTAGGTTTCTAAGGTCCAAGAGTTTCATGGTTCGAAGTTCAGGGTTCAAGGTTCAACGGGGTTCTAGGGTAAAAAATTTAAGGTTTAGGTTGTAGAGTTCTAGGGTTTAGGGGTTACGGGTTAAGGGTTCTATGGTTCAAGATTTCATGGTTGAGGGTTCTAGGGTTAGGGTTCCATGGTTTAGGGTCTAGGGTTTAGGATTCCTCGGTTCAACATTATGAGGTGGTTTAGAGTTCAAAGTTCTATTGTTCAAGGGTTTTAAGATTCGAAGTTTGAAGTTCAAGGTTCTTGGGGTTCTAGGATACAAAGTTCAGGGTTCAAGGTTTTAGGTTTCAAGGTTCAAGGGTTTATGGTTCAAGATTCAAAGATTCAGAGCTTCGAGGGTTTAGGGTTCATGATTCAAGCTTCTAGGATTCGGGGTTCATGGGTTCTTGTGTTCAAGGTTCTAGGTTCTAGCGTTAAGTGTTTAGGGTTCCAAGGTTCCAGAGTTTGAGATTCAATAGTAAGGGTTCAAGGTTCAGGGTTCCAAGGTTTAGGATTCATGGGTTCAAGGTTTAGGTTTCTATGGTTCAAGGGTTTCATGATTTCAAGTTCAAGATTAAAGGTCCAAGGGATTCTAGGGTCCAATACTCAGGGTTCAAGTTCCAAAGTTCTAGGGTTCTAGGGTTAAGGGTTACGGTTTCAAGGTTCCATGATTCAAGATTTTGGGGTTCGGGGTTCAAGGTACAGGGTTCAAGGTACAAGGTTCAAGGTTTAGAGTTTTGGGTTAAAATGTTCAGGTTCCCAATGTTCATGATTCAAGGTTCTAGGGTTCAGGGTTCAAGGGTTTCTAGGTTCTATGGTTCAGGGTTAAGGATTCCAGGGTTCATGGTTCAATGGTTAAGGGTTAAACGGTTCAACACTTCTAGTTTTTTGTAGGGTTCCAAGGTCAAGGTTACAGTGTCAGGGTTCAAGAGTTTGAGGGTTCCAAGGTTTAGGGTTACATTTTCAGTGTTTTATGGTTTAGAGTTACATTTTCAGGGTTTTCAGTTTCAAGGTTCAGGGTTTAGTGTTGAGGATTCCAGAGTTTAAAGTTTTCACGATTCAAGGTTCAAGGTTCA
>QAOC01030094.1:3722-14568 GCA_003255005.1 Begonia fuchsioides | reverse complement strand
GGACATACCACTACCTTACATTGAATTTTCATACAACCGAAGTCTTCATGAATTGACTCAAATTACTCCTTTTGAGGTAGTTTATGGTTTCAATCTCTTAACTCCTCTTGATTTATTAACTTTGCCTAACAATGAAGTGGCTAATCCGAATGGAGCCAAGAAGGCCGAATCAGTAAAGAACCTTCATGAAAGGGTTAGTTGATCCATCAAAAAGGCTAACAAGTCGTATGCTAAGTATGCTAACCAAGCAAGCAAATCAATGAATTTTTATGTGGGAGACTTATTATGGCTGCATTTGCATAAGGAAAGGTTTCCAAGACAAAGGGATTCCAAACTTTCACCAAGAGTTGTTGGTGCTTTCAAAATTGTGGATAAAATTAATCCAAATGCTTATAAGCTTGAGTTTCCCAGAGAATATGGGGTGCTGGCTACTTTCAATGTTCAAGACTTGTCTCCTTACATTGGGGAAGTAATAGATGATTTGGAGGAAGAGGTCAAGCCTCGAAAATTGGGGACAAATCCTCAAACATGCCTTGGGTTCTCCTTCCTGAACGTGCCACACCCGAAGCTGAGCCAAAGGATTTCCTAATTTGTTTGTTCATTTTGTGGGGATCACATCTAATTGAATATCATTTATGGAGCCCTCTTTAAATGATCAAGATCAATCGAAGCATCTTATTTCATGGATCAATCAAGGAGAAGAAGTGAAGTGCACCTAAGAAGATAGTGCACCCGAGAAGATAGCATTTGGCGAACCCGGTTTCTAGCATTGCATGGCCCACGAAGTATTATTCATTTACAAACTTTTTTTTTAGTTTCAGCTCATTTCATTCTTAATTTCGTTCACATGGGAATAGCGAGGGTATGACATGGGTTTTATGGGTTTCTCATTGGTTTTATGGGTTTTTACTTTTTGATTTGCAGCCAACTCTCTCCCTTAACGTGGAGGAAGTTTATTTTCCTCCATATGATGTTAGCTAGCTGCTAATAACTCTCTAAAATTAGTTTCCCTCCTTTTTTATTTTCAAGATTAATGTAGTCACTAAGCTTAGGTTGATTCATTCAACTGAATGTGGCTATAGTTTAAGCTTACTTGGAGTATATAAATACTTCACTTGAGGATAGTTATAATCAGCTTTGAGATATTGGAAATTAGAGTGCATTGGCATTTCTTTGGAATTCATTTCCTAAGCTCCTTTCCAATTGAACTTCGGTTAGTCATTTTTGGCCGTCCGAGAAGAACCTTCAATTCAGCTTACTTCCGAGCTGGTAAGTTGATTTTTTTTTGCTGCTTTTCCTCATCCTTGCAAGGAAGAAAGGTTAGTAGCAAGTTCCATTTAGATCTTCACTCCATTTCGTGATCATTATCCTCCATCAAACCGCTGAAAATCAGGCATAAATTCCTCCTCCCCAAACACATTCCGACCTCCATAAAATTGGCCAACCTTCATCAAACCTTGTTCATTTTTCTTCAATCCAAAAACAAATGAATTAACATATCCTTCCATTTTAATTTCATGTCAAAACACTACTAATACCGTTTTCCAACGCATCACATTCAATTTCCAATACATTATAAAAATTAGGTGAGACAAGTAACAGTGAACTAGTTAGTTTATCTTTTAGAAGGTTGAAAGCTTGTTTATGTAGTTTGGTCCATTTAAATTCAGCGTGCTTTTTGATAAGATCATTCAGCGGTGCCACGATAGTACTAGAATATCGAACAAACCTTCTTTAAAAACTTGCCAATCTATGAAAACTCCTAACCTCACTTTGCATTTTTTGGTCTCGATCTCTTTTGAATTGCCTTTACCTTCTCTTGATCAATCAAAATTCCTTTTGATCCTACAATAAAACCAAGAAAAACTACCAAATCCATATAAAAAGTGCACTAGATATCATAAAACTAATTTTCTCGTTAAGTAATAAAAACTAAATGTAAATGTAGTGCATCTAAGGTTTTGATATATAACAATATATCATCAAAGTATAAAACAATAAGTTTTCCGATAAAAGCTCCTAGCACGTGATTTATTAATCTCATAAAAGTACTACGTGCATTAGATAATCCAAACGGCGTTACTAACCACTGAAATAGATCGAACTTAGTTTTAAAAATGGTATTCCATTCATCTACTTCTTTCATCTGTATTTGGTAATATCCATTCTTTAAGTTTAATTTTGAAAATAAACATGAACCATGTAATTTATCAAGCATGTCAGCTAACCTTGGAATAGGATGTCGATACTTTATCGTGATCATGTTAATAGCTCGGCAATCCACACACCTTTGAAAATTCCCATCTTTCTTTAGAACTAAAATCACAAGAACCGAGCATGGACTAAGATTGTCTCTCATAAAACCCAGCTCTACTAGCTCGTCTACTTGTTTTTGGATTTATTTTGTTTTTTTAGGATTAGATCGGTAGGCCGGTCTATTCGATATAGAAACCCCAGGCAAAAAATCAAGTTGGTACTTTATTACTTTTGACGAATGTAATCCACTTGGAACTTCTTTGGGGAATACATCTTCAAATTTCTTTAAAAGAGTAGAAACAACACTTGCAAACAAAGGAGTTAGCTCGTCAGTACAAAGATAAATATCCTTGTACAAGAGTACAAGTACATGTTGCCTTGCTAACATCATACTTTTTACCTCACTTTTTCTCGCTATTCAACTCATTTTCCCACTCTCCTCTTATTTTCTCTCTTTGCCTTTTTTCCCACTATCTTCTATTTTTCTCTCACGCTCTATTTTTCTCTCATCGCTCTTTTTTCACTCTTTTGCTTACATATTGGCTTTTCTCTCATTTTGAAATCTTTTATAATTTTCTCTTGATCTTCACTAGCTTGCCACGATTTAAGTGGCTTGAGAAAGATTATCTTACCATCTTTAACAAAGCTACACTCATTCTTGAACCCAATATGCTTGACTTTTTGATCAAATTGCCATGGATTTCCTAATAAAATATGTGTTGCCTGCATAGGAACCAAATCACAAAGAACCACATCATGATATTTTCCAATAGACAGAGCAATTTTCACTCATTTAATAATTTTGACTTCACAACAATTGCTCAACCAATGTAGCTTGTCCGGATTTGGATACTTTTTGGTTTCTTATCCCAACTTATCCACTAACAATGTACTAGAAACATTAGTGCAACTCCCAATATCAATTATCAAACTACATACCTTGTTATTCACGTGGCATCTAATATGAAATATGTTCTCTCTTTGTAATTCATCTTCATCGTCCTTGGCTTGAGCGTTGAGTACACGTCTAGTGACTGTTCACCTCTTACGGGTTCCTCTACATCCACATTGCTACAATCTTCTAATGGGGGCATCTCGCCATCCCTTGAGTTCTCAATTCTAACATCCCCATTGTCACGTATCACCATTGTTTTTTTATTCAGAAAATTTCAAGCATAGTGGCCAAATCCTTGACAACGAAAGGGTTTAACTTCTCAAGCTCTAGTTATTAGAATACTTTTAGCCGTACCTTTTATAGAAGCATTATTAGAGGTAGTTGTTATCTTTCCCATGAAATCTTCCTTAGGCTTTATAGTTTGTTTCTCGTGCCTCCAAGTTGATTTCTAATTTGAGTTTGAGAAAGATGCACCCTTTGAATTTCCCTTTGATTTCAAATGTTGTTGACCGTGATAGACTTGTGAATTGATTCATCTATGTTCACATAGTGCCGCATGTCCACTATGTAATAAATTATTCTATTCAATCCTCCAATAAAATGTGTCATGATTTCTTCCTCATCTTCCTCTATGTTGGCTTTCATCATAGTTGATTCCATCTCTTTATAAGATTCTTCCACACTTTTTGAGCCTTGTTTTAGTTCCTGCTATTTCCTACAAACATCTCGATGATAATAACTATGAACAAATCTCTTACGCATAAATGTTTTCATTTCTTCCCACTTGGAAACGGGTCTTTCGTCGTGCCTTCTTTGAATTTGCACTAGTTGATCCCACCATGTCCTTGCATAGTCCATGAATTCCATTGAGGCCACTTGATTTTCTTTTTCTTGATATAGTTATGATAATCACAACTATGATCAACATTTCTTACTCATTCTAAATATTATTCACGATCACTTTTACCATGAAAAGAAGGAATCCTCATATTGATGGTGCTTAGGTTGCCATCTTCTTGGTTTTTTCTACGATACCGGTTCTTTTTGTAACTGTTGCTCTCATTGTCGGACTTAACATTAATTTGACATTCATTCATACTCATTTCTCAATATAACAAATAAAAGTAACTGTTAGCGAATAAGTAAGAAAATAAATGGAACTCACTCACTCTCTCACGTGTTTACACTCAATCAATGTCACTCACACTCGTATTTCTCTAAATTAATGGCGTTTAGAAAATAGTCTCACACCCTTTCCTTTTTCCTCTCAATTTTTTCTTTTAGTTCTTTATGTAAGAACCCAATTCAGGAGAAATGTTCAGCAAGCAAAAACAATTAAGATAAAACTTCGAAGCTGAAAATTCCAACTTTCAAGATCGTCAAAGTTAAACTATCTTGAAAGAAATAATGGGATCCAAATAAATTTATGTGTAATGAAGCATTGCTCTAATGATGTAAGAGTAAGAAAGTCAATGAATAAGTTTAAAGTCACCAAAATTAGTAAGTACTATTTGAAGTAACGAGATTTTTTTATAACAGTAGCAACAAAGACAATAAGGAAAAATTATTTCTTTTTTTCACTTTTTTTGCTTGTGCTTTTCTCTTTTTTTTGCTAAATATTTTTTTCACGTTTATTTATTCGATTTTTTGCTTTTTTTTATAAAAATATAGAAAGATAGAAAATAAGGAAATAAGAAAGAATATGAAAGCTTAAATAAAGATAGAAACATGAATAAAGGAGCCAATACCAAATAAGGAGAACCAAAGGTATATCAAACTCGAGAACCTTCAACAATGCAGAAAATGAATACCAGGATCGCCTTTGAATGTACGAGGAACTTGATCACCTAAGTTATCATACAAGGAGCTTGACCATGACCAAATTTGTCAGTAAGAACCAAAGCTATGAAAGTTGATCTATCAAGAATTAACTTCATGAAGATCGAGTTCTTCGCAAAAAACCGAAGAGAAAATTCTCTCCAAAACACTCAAGGTGAATTAATCATAAAAGTTGTATCTTTCACAATAACTTGGATGCCTTTAAATAAGCTACATAATTTCTAAGTAAATTAGGAATTAGAAAGACATTAAAAAACAAAAATATCTTTTAAATCTGCCAAGATTTTCGAATCTGCCAAAAGATTTACTTGTTTGTCAAGTAAAATTTGATTTACTTATTAATCGAGTAAAATTTATTTCTTTTGCCCCTTCAAAGTCTTGTCGTTCGCTTGGGCTTTGGGCTTGTATACTTGACCACCTTGCATGATATCAATATTTTTTTTAACAATGAACAGAATAAGCATTTTGTTTTGATGTTGAATAGATTCTTTCATTTCGATTTCCTCGACTAAACCATTTTTGCTTCATACATTTTCTTGGTTCTTGACCTTGTCATTGGGCTTCCAATCCCTTTCAATTGGTCTTGTATAACCACTTGATCTACAACATTACATGCATAATGGTTTTGCTTAGGGTTAGCAAAAATAGGTTTCCAAAAATTTTGCTAGAAAAGTAGTATTCAGCTAAAAAAGTAATGTGAATGCTCCGAATGGTTTCTTTCCATTGAATGATTGTAGGCTGCATGTCCACACGTGATTGGAGGAGGTGGAGGTGATTATAAGAGTGAAAGTCTTTCACAAACAGCTACAAAGATGGTGGGCTACACATATTTTGTTGAGATCTCATTGGATAAGGAGAATGTGACAAAAAGTTGAAGTCTTATTACTTGGTGGCCGCAAAAAAGATTAGAAAAGAATGGTGCTCTTGTAGGGATTTTTGTTGAGATCTCATTGGATGAGGTGAAGGTTATAAAAAGTAAAAGTGGCATTACTTTGTGGAAAATTACTGAAATTTTTTTGTTGCCAGAGGCTCCAAAAGAAGCTCTTCACCTCATGCTATTGTCTTCAAAAGTAGCTGGGCAAAAATGTATAAAAGGTTTATTACGGGTGGTTTGGTTCAGCCTCCAACATGCTCAACAATCCAAGAGTTTGGTCGGTCCAATTGTCTTATTGCCAAGTTATCAAATGATATGGCCATTCTTGTTACCCGAAAGGAATCTTTTTTTCTTATTAATATTCATGAAGTGTTTACCTACAAAACTAGTAAACAAGTTAGTCATGCGAGCTTGGCTCCTTGTGATGATTCTCCTCAAACTTTCTTTGATTGCTATTTCAATTTGTTCTAAATGTGGCACATCATACTCTTCGGGTTGTTTAGGATTTTTTCTCAAATCCTATAAGGATAGATCTTGCACATTAAAAGTTAACAAAACTTCATAGTCTCTAGGTAACTCCAGTTTATAAGCATTATTGTTAACTCGTTCTGACACTTTCAAGGGTCCATCACCCTAGATAGTAGTTTTAATTTCCTAAGGTTGGGAAACCTCTCATTTTTTTAAATGCAGCCACACAAGATCTCTTGTATTAAATATTACAACCTCCTTTCTCTCTAAGTTATTTCTCACTTGCTTGTGCATGTCTTCCACTAATTAAGCCTTCTCGCTTGCATTAGGATTTACAACATCCTTGAAGAGAAGAGGGAGGAGGTCCATTGGGGTGTGAGGGTTGAAGCCATATACTACCTCAAACGAAGTCTTTTGGGTAGAATTCTCCAAACTCCACTTGTAAGAAATTTCTACAAATGGAAGTTTAACATCCCAATCTGTGAGCTTCTTGCTAACAATCCCTCTTAAGAGGTGCTAAACAATAATTTTGTTCTGAGCTTCTTCTATAACGTCTTCAAAAAGGTGTTAAAAAATTTGATATCCCTATCTGAAGCAATTATCTTTGGAATTCCATCCAAGCATAACCACTTCTTTAAAGAATAATTCGGAAATCATTAGTTTTAGCACATGCTATAAAGTGAGCAATTTTTGAGAATCTATTCACGACAACCATAATTGCACACTTTAATCGAGCTGTATGGGGTAACCAAGCATAAAATCCATGCTCACTTCTTCCCAAGGAAGATTAGAAATAAGAAAAGGTAACTAAAGCCCTTGAGGTAGAATCTTTCTCTTAGCTTTTTTGCACATAATGCACCTCTGTAACACTTAGTGCACATCTTTTAGGAGATTTAGCCAGTAAAAATTTTCCTTCAAAGCTTCAAGGGTTATCTTCTCCCCAAAGTGGCCAGCGATTCTACCACTATGTGCTTTTCTAATCAACAGCTCCTCTAGTCCAACGCTAGGTATGCAAAACCTACTTCCCCTGGCTTACATTTTTCATAAATTTGACAAAATTATCGTCTCCTTCATAAACTCCTTTTATGGAATCGAAACAAAAAAAATTAGTGCCTAATTGTGTTAGTAACACATACCTTCTTGAGAGTGCATCGACTACTAAATTCATCTCTCCCTTTTTTGACTTGATTTTATAAGGAACTCTTTCCAAGAATTCTACTCATTTAGCATGTCTTCGATTGAGATTGTGTTGGCTCTTATTGGCTTGAGAGCCAAGTGATCGGTATGAATTACAAATACTTTTGGGAGAAAATAATGTTGTCACACCTCTAAGGCTCTTATCACTACATAAAATTCATTATCAGAAGTTAAGTAGTTGAAAACTTCTCCCTTGAGTTTTTCACTAAAATAGGCCAATGGTTTGCCCTCTTACATGAGAAGAGCTCCAATACCTAGTCAGGATGCATCACAATCAATCTCAAAAACTTTGTTGAAGTCAGGAAGCATTAAAATTTATGCATTGCTCAACTTCTCTGTAATCATCTCAAAGCTCACTTGACAAGCATGTGTCCAAAGAAATTCCTTACCCTTTTAGTGCAATATGTAGGGGGAGCCATTGTAGAAATAAAATTCTTAATGAAAGGCCTATTGAATGAGGCTAGACTACAGAAGCTCCTTTCCTCTGAAATATTAGTGGCATGGGCCGTTCTAGGATGGCTTCTACCTTGGATTTATCGGCCTGAATACAATCCTCAGAGATAATGAATCCATGGAAACAAACTTTATCTTTTCCAAAAGTACAATTCTTCAAGTTTTCAAATAGCTTTACTTCCTTTAGTATTTCAAGTAAATTCTGTATTGTATATCAAGATATCATCAAAGTACACCACTATGAACTTTCCAAAAACTTGTATCGAAACATGGTTTATCAATCTCATAAACGTGCTCTGGGCATTTGATTTTCTAGAACTACTAAAAATATTCTGGAAATTGGGTAGCAGTACTTGATGGTTATCCGATTAATTGCTTTAGTATCTCTGCACATTCTCACTATGCCATTCTTTTTGGGCACCACCAAAGAAGGTACCACACATGGGCAAAGGGATTCTCAAACATGACCCTTCTTCAATAGTTTGTCGACTTGATTGGTCAACTCTTTAGTATCATTAGGATTTGTCCTATAAACGGGCCTATCAGCAAGATATCTTCTGGCTGAAAGTCAACTTGGTGCTCAATCCCTGTAAGGGAAGGTAATCTAGTTGGTAACTCTTCTAGAAATGCATATTCAAACTTTCCCAATAGTTCTTGGATCTTCTTTGGACAAGTGGTAAGTTCTTCCATCCTTTCCTTAAACATCAGTTGAATTAGTGGTTCACAACTCAAAAAAAAAAATTTCAATTATTTCTTCGACATAAATAGATTTGTAGTGGTTGCCTTCTCCCTTCTATAACTCCCATCTAATGCCACCTGCACCAGGCTTAAGAGTGCAAGCTTGATTATTCTTCCTTCATGCTTGGATGAATAAAAGTTTGTGTATCAATCATAAATAATCTTCTGATCAAATTGCCACGGCCTCCCTACAAGAAAATGATCGGCACTCATTGGCACTACATCACAAAGTACTCGATCATTATATCTGCAAATAGAAAATTTGATAACAGGTTATTTAGTAACCTTAATACCTTCATTATCATTCGACCCTGTAGGAAAATATGGTCGAGGGTGTGTAGTGGTTTCCAACTTTAGCTTCTTCATCATTTCTTTTGAAATTACATATGTGCAACTCCCCCTCTTATGCTTGGCAAACTTTTTCATTTCCTCAATCGACATCTTTACTTCTTCATCTTCATTAAAAACCTCTAGAGTGTCTTCACGAATCAATATAACTCTTTTATTGGAGCATTGTGAAGCAATATGCCCAAAGTCAAGGCATTTGAAACATTTTATCTCTGGAGCTCCTTGTCGTGTATTGTCTTGGCTGTCCTGCTTCGTATCCACTAACTTTGATGGCCAATTCCTTGCCAGTTGTCCCTTTTCTTCAATCTTTGGTACATGATTGAATGAAATGTTTGGCTTAGGAGTGAATCGAGTACTGACTTTCTTTCCCTTTCTTTTCATTTTCCTCTCCAACTTTCAAGACTGATTGGACTGCACTTTCCATTGATTTAAAAGCTTATAATTCCACAATATCTCAAATCTCCTTCTTGATTCCTTTTGCAAATTGTGAAACACCAACTATTCAGATTCTTCTAATCAACAACTCATCATCAAAATTTCAAACTCAGTGATGTATTCTTCAACTGTGGAAGCTCCTTGCTTAAGGCTTTGTGATTGCAACATAGGTTCTTGCCAGTAATAGATAGTCACAAACTGCTTTCTCTTTAATAGCTTCATCAATCGTAAAGTCATAGCCTCTTAACACTCCCACAAAAAATGTTCATAGCCAGGTAATTCTAAAGATATTAGCTGTCTTTTTGCTTTGTCTAAATAGTTATGGAGGTAAACTAACCTCAATGTTCTTGAATTCTTCAATAGAACTACGTTTATGGCTCTAGGAATCTAATCCCCTATCTCCCTCATTAGTCGCTAGATTTGTAGAAAAATCATCAATCTAACCTTGCGGATTTGGCTCACCTGCTCGACTAGTGGTTGATTATGCTATTTTATTCGTTTCACATGATTTGTTGTTATTGGCGGTAGTCCTTGTCATCATGCTAAAACTTAGAGTCGGATATTTGGCACATATTGACATTTACGAAAAGGGAATGACTCTGATACCAAATGATGGGTCACGTTACTAGACAACACAACACGAATTGTTGAGAAATGACAGAAAAGAAAATAAATCTACAATCTTACTTTTGAATTCCTCTTGCACGAAGTGGGAAGATTGTAGGAAGTCACTAATTCGACAACTAGCAACAAGATGATAAAGGTCTCTCACACACTATATAAAATGAAAGGGACTTTGATGGATTCCTCAACAAACTAAAGCATGTGAATGCTCTCGATATTATGGGTTTAACAACCTCTAAAAAATGTGGTAAAGAGGGCATATATAGGCTCTAAATTACATGCTTCACATTTTTGCTCAAAGATAGCTAAAATAGGTTAACAAAAAGTATACTAGGACAATAGTATTCATATGAAGATGTAATGTGAATGCTCCCAAATAGTTTTTTTTAACTGAATGCTTGCAGGCTGAATGTCAACACATGATTGAAGGAGGTAGAGGTGATAAAAAAGGTGAAAGTCTTTTTACTTTCAGGCTGACTGCAAAGAGGGTCGGCTTATAGAGATTTTACTTAGATCTCATTGGATGAGGTGAAGGTGATGAAAAGTAGAAGTCTTATAACTTGTTGGAAAATTAATGCAAAAAATGGGTTGTTGGAGACTCTGAAAGAAACTCTTCACCTCATGCTATTGCCTTTAAAAATTGCTAGGCAAAAACGTATATAAGGTTTATCATGGGCGATTTTGTTTGGTCTACAACTTGCTCAACAATCCGAGAGTTT
>QAOC01030086.1:14194-30492 GCA_003255005.1 Begonia fuchsioides | reverse complement strand
GATAGAAAAGTTGGAAAATTAGAAGAAGCTTGAAAGCTCTCTCCCCTTTTCTCTCGGCATTTGGATGAATGGTGAGTAATATCCATTTCATTCATTTTCCTTTGGTGTTGGTGCCTTGCTAGAGTCACTAAGCCTTGTTCCAACCTTCCTCCACACTTTGTTGGATAAAGGTAAGATTGGAAATCACATAGCTTTCCTCCCACTTTGATGTTTTTACGTTTTTGTGTGCTGTTTGTGTGTTGGTGAAAGATTGCATGCTCCTCGTGTGTGTTTTGCGCCTCTGTTTTTTCACCTCCGTGCCATTTTTGTTTCCTGTGAGCAAAACCCCCAAATTTCTGGCAGTGAGTCCCACCTTCATGGCCTGAAACAATGGTTCATTCCGTTCAACCATAGTCATCTCCTTTAAAAAGTTATGCTTGTGTTTTCCCACGACTTCCTATCCGAGTTCCTGAAATCGGACAATTCTGTCCATTAATTTTCTATCCAGCATAACTCCTACCCTATTCGTGTGTTTCCTATGAAACCACTTGCATTGTTTTCCCCTTTGATTGAAGTTGTTGTCTGCTTATTATCACGATCCCAGACTCCCTGTATTAGAAGTTGTGTAGAAGTTCCCCCATCCCCTCTGCACTGTTTTCTTCCCGTTGGTCTGCTTGTGCTACTAAAAGTCATCCCGTGCCATTTAACTTCCCCACGTGCTTTCACTCTGAAATTTTGACCAGAGTTGGTCCTTTCCCTAAAGTCTAAGTTCACAAAATTTTAATCCAAACGCACGTGTGAATTTGGAGTGCCATTGGACTCATTCCCCTGTTTCTGTCTTCCTTATTTTCCTCTCGGCAGATTGCTTATCTTGCATTTGCTTTCCCTTTTCCCGACACCTCCTCCTATCCCGAGCGTGTCAATAAGGCTCTTGGCTCTTTGATTATCAAACATTCACTAACTTCATTAACGTAAAAGAAGAGTACTTAAGGAAAAACGAAAGTAAACTAAAACCCTAAGAAGAATGTGGTCCGTCCGATGTCTTGGTCGTCCATGATGCTCTCGTGTCAACATGCATCAAATAGGTAGAATCTCTATCTTAACGTGTTAGTTGAGATTCTAGGAGATTTGGTCATCGGATGCATGGAGTGGACTGGGCCGCCGCTTGAGTGGGCCGGGTCTTGGGCTCGGGTGGCCGAGTCGGTGGGCCGTGTCCAGGTTCACGTGGACCGTGTCCTGGGCTCGGAGATTTGTGTCACGTGGCCGTGTCCTGGGCCCGATGTCTCGTGTCTCGTGGCCGTGTCTCGAGCTTCCTGGGCTGTGTCACGTGGCCGTGTCCTAGTCTTCTATGGGCCGTGTCTGGTGGCCGTGTCATGGCCCGTGTGGGCCGACGACTCAGCGAGGTGTCACGGCTTCCTTAAGATTGGCGTGGGCCAATTTAATACGTGTATCTCCGAAGCTCCTAGGAAGGCCAAAGAATGCTAATAGCTCGGCCCGTCTTGATGTTCGCCTTAAAGGGGCTTGGGTTGGCCGAGCCCCTCGTGTCTTGACACTTGGTTCGTCGTCCATCTTTCGGCCCGTCATTCTTCCACTTCTAGCTAACTAGGCTAAGTGGCTGAAATCCTTAGAGGATTCCAGCCACGCTACGGGTGGTGTCGTCATGGGCCATGGTCGAGTCGGTGGATGTGTTAGTCTTGGCCATGGGTATGTCGCTGGGCGCACCGGCTTCGGCCGTGCGTGTGTTGCTGGGCGCGCGAGCCTCGGTCGTGCGCACGTCTTCTGGTGCGTCGTGCGTGTCCGGGTTGACGGTGTTCGGACGCCAATATAGCACCATCTTTAACTGCTCTCGATCCTCCTCGGAAGGTATTTCCGAGGCTATGTTACCTGCAAAATGAGCAATTATGTTAGTAAAAACACCCGGGCTCGGGGAGTGATCGGATGTGCACTCCCGTTGCACATCAGGCCCCAACGAAAAGGAAGGCTGAATTTCATCTTTTTCTTTCATGGGAGCAGCAGCTAGCAGCCCATGGAAGTGCCCAACCATTAGCCCAAAATATACAAGTGTTCAAGTCCATTTGATTATGGACAATCCATCATGGGTTTGGCCCATCTATTAGGTTTTTGGTTCACGTGAAAACCATGCAAGAATGTGTTGTTTATTTCTTTGATATTTGTTGTTTAGTGTAGTAGCTGAAAGTGGGAGGTTAGGTTGTATTAGGATGGGTTGCAGCCATGATTTAGCTGTCCATGCCTCTCTTTTGGTGGAGAAGTCTTTGTGGCCCCCACTTGCCATCCCTCTTTAATGGTGATTTGCTTAGGTTTGTAGGAGGCCATTATGCCCCTTTGTAGCTCGTGGGAAGGAGGGTTTTAACCTCCCTTTCTCAGCATTTTGCAGAATAGAAAATGTTGAATGTTGAAGCTTGAAGCTCTCCCCATTTTCTCTCACGGCAAAGCAAATTCAAGGTGAGTAATATCCTTGATCTTTGGTTTGTAACGGTGTTGGTGCCTTGCTAGAGCCACTAAGCCCTATTCCAATCTCCCTTCCTCACTTGTTTAGGATCAAAGGCGAGTTTGGAAGTCCCATAGCTAACCTTCCGTTTGTTATTTTGATTGTGTTGTTGCTTGTGTGTTGGTTGCTGTTTTTTATTTCTACCCAAGTGGATTTCGTGCACTAAAAGTCTACTCTGTGTCATTTTCTATTTTTCGTGAGTAAAAACCCTAAATTTTTGGTTGTGAATTCTTCTTTCATGGCCTGAAATTTCTGTTCTTTCCTTTTACCAAAACCCTTCGCCCATCAAAAGTTGTACTTACAACTTCCCCCTCATTCTGCCCGAGTTCCCGAAATCGAACAGTTCTGTCCATCAATTTTCTATCCTCCATATCTTCCAATCTACCCGTGATTTTTCCCTCAAACCACTTGCAATTTCTTCCCACTTAGTTGAAGTTAAGTTCTGCCAATTTCCACTCTCCAAGACTCCCTGAATTGGAAGTTGTGCAGAAGTCTCCCCAACACCCCTGCACTGTTTCTTTCAGCTTTGTCTGTTTGTGCACCTAACTTTGCCTCCGTGTATTTTATTGATCCGCACGTGTTTTAAGCTGTAAATTTGGTCAAACTTAGCCCACTCTCAAAGGTTTAAGTCCTCCAATTTCTAGCTAAAGCCCCTGTTTGCGTTTGGAGTTCTCCTTGCTCCAATCCCGTGTTGCTGCCTACCTTTCTTTCTCTCGGCAGTTTGTTGCCATCTCCTCTCTTCCCGATACCTTCGCATCTTAGAGCGTGTCAGTACCCGGACACGACGCACCCGGCAGCCCGGCCCACGACGCAACCGAGGCTTGTGACCGAGACACGCCCCGCGCCTGACGGACGCTCCACGACCCCGACCCGACGACCACCCAAACTCCGGTCGTCGGCCTATCCGAAGACCACTAGGGCTTCGGCCCAACAATAAGTGGCCAGCGTGAGGGAACGCACAGTCCGTGCGGTCTTCCACAGAGTCCAACTCCTCGGCCAACCCAACGCCGAGCCCAGCCACCTTAGCTTATTTTCAGCATTTAGAAGACTTAGTGAAGAAAGCAAGAAGTCTATAGACAAAGGACGCTGAATGCCCTATTGGAAGCCCACGATGGCCGAGCCTCTCACGAGACACGGCCCACTAGTGGCCCATTCGAAGACTTAGCCAAATTCTATCGGCCAAACTTACTTAACCTTTAAGTATTTTGGTTATTTGGCTAAGATATGGAAGAGATTCATAATCGCACGAGCATATCTTTGTGATGACCGTAGATCACCCATCGGACGCACGAGCATGGCCGATCACCGAACCACCTATTAAATCTTCAGAGGATCTTCAATCAACGGATTTCCTCAACAAACTCACGGATCCCTTGAAGCTCGCCCATGACCGACCGCCGGCTCGGCCCATCTAGACGTGCCCGCGCACCAACTCGAATCATCACCGGTCCATCAAAGAACCAGACCATGCGCTACCTTTTGTTTACCACCGAAGAGACTTTAGAAGCCCCGGATCCATATTGGCTCTAGCCAATCCTTCATTCATTCAGAGCTCCGCCCATACCGTCGCACCCTCTCGGTCAACCGGTCAACCACAAGACAATCTCGGTCGACTTTCGAACCAACCGATCCTCCGACAAAGAATAACGGACATGGACTTCTCCAAAGTCAACATGAAGCGTTTGATCAATCTAAAGGCCGAAAGCTTCCTTCTTCTTAGATAGTTAGTTCAATTTTATGTCTTTAAGTATTGTATTCGATTTCCGTTTTCAATAGAGAGAATTTTAGTAAAAATTGTGCATTGCACCTTCTTCCCGAAAGGATCGAAGCTCCCTCTCGATAATTCCCCTCCGGTGAGTTATATCCGGCCGAGTTTTATCAACCCTCGAGTGTTCATCGGTGAGTCATATCCGAGAAGACATTCAAGGTCTACCGAGTTCAATACTTTGATCGCTCAAGTATTGAATTGCCTTCATCCATTACCTTCACCATCTTCATCCCCGAGCCTTCAAATTCCTCCACAAGCCGATCCCGGTCCATACATTCACCACCGAGTCATCTTCATATTCTATCGAACCATTCCATATTTTCCACCGCCAAACACCATCATTCCTACCACATTACGCTTCTGCAAACCCCATCCTAAATTGGCCTGAGCCAATTTCCCGATCGCCGTACACGCGACCTCCCCGGTTACGTGAAAAACGACAAGTCCGATAAAGTGTGTGCGATCCTGGTTCCCGCTGCACACCATCTTGGTATCGGAGCAAAGGTTCGATTTTTATACTCACTACAAATTTCTAGAACTTTTCCTCATGAATACTCGAAGTGGAGCCGTTCACAACGCCGCCCGTGATCAAGCCACGAGCGAGCAAACAATGTTCTCCGATCCCCGAGACCAACGGGATCCCGAGAGCAATAATCAGGAGCAATTCGACACAGTGAATCTTCGAATAGACGTAGTGCTCTAGCGGCTCAAAGATTTGGCCGAGCGCGACCGAGCCCACCCGGCACGGCCCGCGCCACCTCCCCGGCGAAGACCGGTACGCAGAGGACAACCTCGAGCACGCCCGCAAGAATCCGACCGATCCGAAGAGGATTATGAGTATGAACCCGATAATTACTCGGATCGTGATGAAGAATGGAAGCTCCCCAAGGTACACTTACCCTCTTTCAATGGAGCCTCCAATGAAGATTGAACATGTGTTGGGCTGGCACGGATAGTCGGGCGTTGGGCTAGCACGGTGGTGTTGCTGGCCGCTCGAGTTGACCGTGCACTGGGTCTTCGCGTGGTCCGCCTTGGGTTGACACTGATGTGCCTCGACACTCGGGCCCATCGGACCGAGAGTTTTATACTAACTTGGTTGCTCATTTTGTAGGGAATATTATCATGGAGACACCCTCGGAGTTAGATCAAGACCGGCCGAGAACGTGCATCACATGGCACACCGAGCCGGACACCGAGGACCGCACCAAGACCGCCCACATCGGGCCAGCAGATCGCGCCAAGGTCGCCCACATCGGGCCGGCCGCGGCGCGCGTCGACACGGACCGCGCCCAGACAGCGCCCCACGGGCCAGCCGACACGGCCCATGCCGAGTCCCATTAAGGGGCTCGGCCCCCTTCAATAAGTGGCCGAGCGCCACATTTCCTTTCAGCACTTAGAGACATAGAAGAGTAAGAAGAGCCAGCCCAAGTCATGGAAAGACCAAGTTTAAGGCCCGCGATCCAACATGGCCGAAGCCCAAGCAACAAGGAAGAAGCCCACGGACACTTAGCATATTCGGCCGTGCCAAAATCTTATGGAAGGCGCCATTTAACGGGAAAAGATCAACTAGAGAGATAAGGGAAGATTCGCACACGGAAAATCCCATGAGAATCGGAAATCCCGAACTCATAGAGAAAATCCCGAGAATCACGGGATTTCCTTCTAGCGCGCGCCCAGCAGCGCACACCCGCGCACCCGACATGGCCCACCCGCGCGCGCACCCACCCGCGACCCGGCCGCGCCATCTACGACGATGACGCGCGCGCCTGAGCACCCGACGACGATAATGCGCGCGCCCGAGCACCCGGACCCGGCTACAACCAACGACAAACAATCCCATGATTCTAGCGCCACATCACCGATCCGCGCCTTCAAGATCCTTCACCAATCCGCGCCTTCACGATCCTAGACGTCCAACTTGATCGACGGCTTACAATTCTTACTTAGTATTTTCCTTTTATGTTTTTGTCTATTTAAGAGGCACTTAGCCTCTAATGAACTTAGTGAATTTTTATCAATACAAAGTGCTTATCGCCTTTTTGATAATTCCCTCAAATCGTCGATCCTTCTCCGGTGCGTCACATCCGGCCAAGTCTTCGACAACCCTCGTCCGTGAACGGTGCGTCATATCCGAACACGAACTAGGTCTACCTTTCTAAACACTTAGATTGCTCAAGTGTTTAGATCGACCGCCCCATCTCCTCCTAAATTCCATCCCGTTCTCCGAGCCATCAAACCTCCGCCACCACCGATTCTGGTCCATACACTCCCCTCCGAATCACCTCCGTTTTTATCCGAGCCATTCCATTATTCTCACCTTCAATTCCCCTTATTTCCACCCCACTATAATTCCGCACCACAACTCTACAAATCGCCCGATCATATTTTCCGACCGCCGTACGCGTTACCTCTCTCGGTCACGCGCACGCTCATCTTCCGACCACGGTGCGCCGCTCATCGATTGACGGCACATCAGACACGGCGCTGACCGTGTCTCCTGGGCCGATACTTAGCGCGCTGCGCGGCCTTGCCGAGCGATTTTCTCCAATGGGCGCACTATAATTTGACTCGTGCGTTTGCTTTCATCTTTGGGCTGGGCTTCTATTATTCTTCAAGTCTTTATTTGCTGAAAAGAAATGTGACACTTAGTCACTTATTTACGGGGGTGGCCGAGACCCTTAACGTGGCACGACGTGGGCCGTGTCGCACTCCGGGTAGGCCGAGCCTTGTGGGTGCCAAGTGAGCACTCGTCTTGGTTGCTCTCTATCAACCTCGGTTGGAGTTGCCAAGGCTAATGTACCTGCAAAATGAGCAACTAGGTTAGAAAATGGGGTGATGGCCGAGGGTGTTGCCGATGGGCTCGGTGTTACGGTATCCGATGGGCTTGGTAGCACATCAGGCCTTACCAACGCCCCGAGCACCTTTATGCGCCTCATGAACCACGTGCTTTGAGAGTACCTCGGTAAGTTTATTATCGTTTATTTCGATGATATACTTGTCTATAGTGCTGATATGCCGAGCCATCTCGACCACTTGGAGCGGCTATTTTTTATCCTACGGCACACGGAACTATACGGCAACCGCAAGAAGTGTGCGTTCGCCCAAAGCCGAATACACTTCCTCGGCTTTGTCCTATCCGCAAGCGGTGTTGAAGTGGATGCCGAGAAGATCCGGGCTATCCAAGATATGCCCATTCCAAAGAATGTCTCGAATATCCGAAGCTTCCATGGGCTTGCAAACTTCTACCAACGTTTCATCAAAGGCTTTAGCACTATTGTGGCCCCTTTGACCGAGCTTACAAAGAAGGGCCGAGAATTTGAGTGGACCCGGCCTTGTCAAACAAGCTTTGACACCATCAAGACCCGGCTTTGCGAAGCCCCCGGGCTAACCCTTCCGGACTTTAACAAAGTCTTTGAGATCCAGTGTGACGCCTCCGGAACGGGTATTGGAGCGGTCCTTATGCAAGAAGGCCGCCCGATAGCATACTTTAGCGAGAAGCTCAAGGCCGCGACACTTAATTACTCAACCTATGACAAGGAACTCTATGCCTTGATCCGAGCCATTGAAGTTTGGCAACATTACTTGCTGCCCCGAGAGTTTATCATCCACAACGACCATGAAGCTCTCAAGTTTATTAAGGTTCGATTGCACATCAGCTACGCCCATACCGTCGCACCCTCTCGGTCAACCACAAGACAATCTCGGTCGACTTTCGAACTAACCGATCCTCCGACAAAGAATCACGGACATGGACTTCTCCAAAGTGAACATGAAGCGTTTGATCAATCTAAAGGCCAAAGGCTTCCTTCTTCTTAGATAGTTAGTTCAGTTTTATGTCTTTAAGTATTGTATTCGATTTCCGTTTTCAATAGAGAGAATATTAGTAAAAATTGTGCATTGCACCTTCTTCCCGAAAGGATCGAAGCTCCCTCTCGATAATTCCCCTCCGGTGAGTCATATCCGGCCGAGTTTTATCAACCCTCGAGTGTTCATCGGTGAGTCATATCCGAGAAGACATTCAAGGTCTTCAGAGTTCAATACTTTGATCGCTCAAGTATTGAATTGCCTTCATCCATTACCTTCACCATCTTCATCCCCGAGCCTTCAAATTCCTGCACAAGCCGATCCCGGTCCATACATTCACCACCGAGTCATCTTTATATTCTATCGAACCATTCCATATTTTCCACCGCCAAACACCATCATTCCTACCACATTATGCTTCTGCAAACCCTATCTTAAATTGGCCCGAGCCAATTTCCCAATCGCCGTACACGCGACCTCCATGGTTACGTGAAAAGCGACAAGTCCGATAAAGTGTGTGCGATCCTGGTTCCCACTGCACACCAGGGCATGTCGTGGCCCGGGGGCTGGGCGCTGGACTTGTCATGGCGCGGAGGCTGGGCGCTGGCCGTGTCATGGCCCGGAGCCTGGGCGCTAGGCGTGTCATGACCCGGAGGCTGGACGTTGGGCGTCAGGTCGTGGTCGTTGGGCTGGGCGCCAGGCGTGTCATGGTCCGGAGCCCCGGGCGTGTCTTGGCCTGATGTGCAACCCGAGCACATCATGGATCAAGCCCCGACCAACCCAACGAGCCCACCCGATTTTTCTAACTTAGTTGCTCGTTTTGCAGGTATCTTAGTCTCGGAAACACCCTCCGAGCTTGATTGGGAACGGCCCAAACACTCCATCACGTGGTGCTCAGCCATTCCCGGCCCCGACGCGTACATCGGGCCATGTCCGACAGAACTCGGAAACGGCGCACCCGGCAGCCCGGCCCACGATGCAACCGAGGCTTGTGACCGAGACACGCCCCACACCCGACGGATGCTCCACGACCCTGACCCGACGACCATCCAAACTTCAGTCGTCGGCCTATCTGAAGTCCACTAGGGCTTCGGCCCAGCAATAAGTGGCCAGCGTGAGAGAACGCACGGTCCAATCCCCTTGGATCGTGCGGTCTTCCATGGAGTCCAACTCCTCGGCCAACCCAACGCCGAGCCCGGCCACCTTAGCTTATTTTCAGCATTTAGAAGACTTAGTGAAGAAAGCAAGAAGTCTAAAGACAAAGGACGCTGAATGCACCATTGGAAGCCCACGATGGCCGAGCCTCTCACGAGACACGGCCCACTATCGGCCCATTCAAAGACTTAGCCAAATTCTATCGGCCAAACTTACTTAATCTTTAAGTATTTTGGTTGTTTGGTTAAGATAAGGAAGAGGATCAAGTTTGGCACGAGCATATCTTCGTGATGACCGTAGATCACCCATCGGACGCACGAGCATGGCCGAACACCGAACCACCAGCGATTAACAAGGGATTTTCATGCACCAAATCCTTGGAGCAGCTGTTAAATCTTCAGAGGATCTTCAATCAATGGATTTCCTCAACAAACTCACGGATCCCTTGAAGCTCGCCCATGACCGACCGCCGGCTCGGCCCATCTAGACGTGCCCGCGCACCAACTCGAGTCATCACCGGTCCATCAAAGAACCAGACCGTGCGCTACCTTTTGTTTACCACCGAAGAGACTTTAGAAGCCCCGGATCCAGATTGGCTCGAGCCAATCCTTCATTCATTCGGAGCTCCGCCCATACCGACGCACCCTCTCGGTCAACCGGTCAACCCCAAGACAACCTCGGTCGACTTTCGAACCAACCCGCGAGGAACATGCATGAATCGGATCCTCTGACGAAGAATCACGGAGATGGACTTCTCCAAAGTCAACATGAAGCGTTTGATCAATCTAAAGGCCGAAAGCTTCCTTCTTCTTAGATAGTTAGTTCAATTTTATGTCTGTAAGTATTGTATTTGATTTCCGTTTTCAATGGAGAGAATTTTAGTAAAATTGTGCATTGCACCTTCTTCCCGAAAGGATCGAAGCTCGCTCTCAATAATTCCCCTCCGGTGAGTCATATCCGGCCGAGTGTTATCAACCCTCGAATGTTCATCGGTGCATCATATCCGAGAAGACATTCAAGGTCTACCGAAGTCAACACTTTGATCGCTCAAGTGTTGAAACGTACATCCATACATTACCTATTCCCGTTTCCATTCCCGAGCCTTCAAACCCCTCCACAAACCGATTCCAGTCCACATTATCACCACCGAGTCATCTCCATAAACTACCGAGCCATTCCCAAAATTCCACCAACAAACCCCATTAATTCAATCACGTTACGCTTCCGCAAACCCCATCTTAAATTGGCCCTAGCCAATTTGCCGATCGCCGTACACGCGACCCTCCCGGTTACGTGAAAAGCAACAAGTCCGATAAAGTGTGTGCGATCCTGGTGCCCGCTGCACACCATCTTGGTATCGGAGCAAAGGTTCGATTTTTACACTCTCTACAAGTTTTTCTGAACTTTCGTTATGAATACCCGAAGCGGTGGCATTCACAATGCCGCCCGTGATCAAGCCACGAGCGAGCAAACAATGTTCTTCGATCCCCAAGACCATCGGGATCCCGAGGACAATAACCGAGAGCAATTCGAAGCTATGAATTGAAGAATGGACGCAATGCTCCAGCGGCTCGACGATATGGCCGAGCGCGACCGAGCCCACCCGGCACTTCCTACGTCACCACATAGGCAAAGACCGGCGCGCGGAGGACAACCCTGAGCACGTCCACAAGAAACCGACCAATCCGAAGAAGATTACGATTATGAGCCTGATAACTACTCGGATCGTGATGAAGAATGGAAGCTCCCCAAGGTACACTTACCCTCTTTCAATGGAGCCTCCAATGGAGATAGATATTTGGATTGGATTGAAAAGGTCGATAAAATTTTTGACCTTTACAATTATTCCGAGAAGCTTAAAGTCCAATTGGCATCTTTGGAACTTACAGATTATGTCTCACTATGGTGGAATAGTCTTCGGACACAACGAAGAAGAGCGCACGAGGAGGAAATTAATTCATGGAGATTAATGAAAGAATTGATGCGGAAACGGTTCGTACCTAGCCATTACCTTCAAGATCTATTTTTACAACTCCAAGGCCTTCGCCAAGGTAATTCCATCATGGATGATTATCTTACGAACTTTGAGATCTTACGGATTCGGTGTGATTTAGCCAAACTCGTGGAGCAAGTCATGGCACGGTTCATTAGAGGGCTACGCTATGAAATCAGTGATGTGGTTGAACTACAGCCCGTAGAGTCGTTTGATGCACTAATTCAAATGGCACTAAGGGTCGAAAGACAACTCAAAAGAAAGGGCAAGGTGATCGCTCAACGCCCCGCCCCAAAGCCGACCACACCATATCGGCCCGCGCCACGGATTGAGGATCTGGCGCCACCGCCGAAACCATGGGCCCCCAAACCAGCCACGGACTCCAAGCCTTCGGACACTCTAGCCGATCCACAAAAGGCTCGAGAATTCCGATGCTTCAAGTGCCTCGGACAAGGACACATGGCCGCGCAATGCCCTAATAGGCGCGTCATGACCGTGCTCGAAGATACCGAGGAGATCGTGAGAGAGGACGAGACACCGTCCGTTGTGGCCGAGGAGGATCCGGCCCCGACCGAGGAAGAAATTTGTTGGGCCAATGAAGGCCCAAATTTATTTATGGTCCGAAGAATTCTTTCTACACAACCACGGCCAGAAGAGTTACAAAGGGAGACGTTATTTCATAGTCGTTGCTTGATCAAGGACAAAAATTTTTTCGGTGATCATCGATGGCGGCAGCTGCACGAACGTCGCATCCCGAGACCTGGCTGAGCGACTGGCGCTACCCACGACCGCACACCCGATGCCCTACAAGCTTCGCTGGATCACCGACCGTGAGGATGTCCGAGTCACTAAACAAGCCCGTGCAACCTTTGCGATCGGTACATACAAGGACACGGTCACGTGTGACGTGGTCCCGATGAGCGCCACCCGAACCATTGTATCCGACCGAGACGGTAAGTTTCTCAGCACATTTTGGAGAACACTATGGGCACGGCTCGGCACCAATCTACTCTTTAGCACGGCCTTCCACCCCCAAACCGACGGACAAACGGAGGTAGTCAACCGAACACTAGGTGCATTATTGAGAAGTGTCATCGGCAAGAAATTCACAACATGGGACACCAAGTTACCGTTCCTCGAATTTGCATACTACGGGAATGAGTCCTTTTGAGGTTTCTTACGGGTTTAACCCATCAACACCCATGGATCTACTTCCTCTACCAACTCAAGAACTCACCAACCCTGACGGTCTCCAAAAGGCCGAGATGGTTCGAAAGATGCATGAGAAGATCAAGCGGATCATCGAGCACAAAAATGAGAAGTATGCAACCGCGGCCAACAAAAGGCGTAAGGAGAAAATTTTCCATGAAGGAGACCTTGTTTGGCTAAAGACAAGGCATTTCAAGCAAAAACAAGCCAAATTACTCCCAAGGGCCGAGGGACCTTTCCGGGTGATCAAGAGAATCAACCCGAACGCATACAAGATCGAACTTTCGGGCGACAACAAAGTTCTAGCCACCGTAAACGTACAAGACTTATCCCCCTACCTAGAGGAAGAAGAGGACATCGACGGGATAGATTTGAGGGCAAATCCTCAAGTACCCCGGGAGGATGATGTGCCATCCGACCCATCGGGCCCAACTGACGAGCCACCATCGAGCCAAGGAGGTTTTTCTAACTTAGTTGCTCATTTTGTAGGGTTATTACACTTAACCAATCCATCCGGGGCTGATAGGAGGCAACCAAGGGAAGTGCTCACTTGGCACTCGCATGACACGGCCCACCCGGAGTCAAGCACGGCCCACGCCGTGCCCAACTAAGGGTCTCGGCCAAAACCTTCAATAAGTGGCTAAGTGTCACATTTAATTCCAGCAAATAAAGACTTAGAATAATATGGAAGCGAAGCCCAAAGATGAGGAGAAACGCACGAGCCCATTTCTCGGAAGCCCATCAAAGATCGAGAGCCGGCCGCGTGCGCAAATCATGCCAGCCGCGTGCGCAGATCACGCCCGCCTCGGACACGGACTGCGTACGACCACGCACACAGATGAGCGACGATCACGGACACGACAACGCGCGCATCCAGCATCTCCGCGTGTGCCATTCCCGGACACGGCAACGCGCGCGCCCAGCGTCACCGCGTGCGCCATTCACGGACCACATACACGCCACCCGCGTACCATTCCGACCAAGCGGCCAAGTTCATTCCGGATCCAACGCACCCCGACGCATCTGCAGCATGCATCACACACAAGGCAAGGCGCACACCATGGATCACGCAATTTATGGATCACCGACCGATTGGACACACGGATCTCCATCCGACGGCCTTGTCTTCCCTTAGACTATTTTCCTTAGATAGTTTTCATCTATAAAAAGGCTACTTGGCCTCATTTGTAATCAGCGAATTTTTATCAAAGACAGGTGCTTCTAGCCTTTTTGATAATTCTCTCAAAACGGCGTTGCTTCTCCGGTGAGTCACATCCGGCCAAGCCTTCACCAACCCTTGCCGAGTCTCGGTGCGTCACATCCGAGCCCTCTCCAAGGTCTACCGATTCGGACCCTCTCGATTACTCGAGTGTCCTAATCGTCCCACTTCATCCCCATCTTTCGATTCATCCATAACCCACATCATCCCCGAGTCATCATCAAACCTTCCCGAGCCATCAAACATATCCACCGTGCCATTTCCATAAGCCCACCACCGATCTTCCTCAAATCCCCACATTACCGAGCATTCCTTCCACCATTCATCAAACGCCCGAGGCAATCTATCTCGTGCGCTTATTATTTCATTTCCGACGTGCAAACTACCCCCGGGCTGCACATCAGGGACTTCCAAGCTTGCCTTAATCCTAATCAAGTGAGGAGGAAGGTTGGAACAAAGGCTTAGTGATCCTAGCTAAATCACCAACACCAAAGACAATCCATAACAAAGGATATTACTCACCTTTGGATGAAAAGCCGTGAGAAAAAGGGAGAGGAGCTTCAAGCTTCTTCTTTTATCCAATCTTTTTCTGCCTTACAGTAGAGGTGGAGGAGGGTTTCATACTCCCTCCAAATTACACAAAAGAAATAAACAAAAATAAAAAACCTAAAATTATGGCAAATGAGTGGCTAATGTAGGTGTTAGGTGGGAAAAGGGCCCCACCATCCACTTGCAAACCACCCAAACCCTAACTAACATCCAACTACAATGCAAACACAAAGGAACTTGGAAGAATAGAACCTTCCATTAGTTCCAATAAAGTGGGGGTTGGATTGGTTCAACCGAACCAAAATCCAACAAGAATGGTTCAAACTGAACCATCCCTTAGGCCAAACTTCAAACCCTATAATAAATACATTATTACACGTATCTCAAACAAGAAAATATCTCCAAGTGGACAGGTAAACCTTCAAAGCTGGATCACCCTTGTTCTTGAATTATTGGGCTCCAAACCGTGCTCAAAATGAAGGAGGCTTTAACTCCGGTTTGGTCCATCACTTGACGGGTTGTCTATGGATAGTTGGATAAGGTCACTTGCTTCCTTCTTGGACCAAGGTGGAGCAGCTGCTGCTTCTTGGGCTGGAAAAAGATGCAATTGGTCTTCCTTCTCTTTTGGGGCCAAACATGGCCATGTATCGGACTCCATGGGTTGGATGCTCTCGGGCCGCTACATGTTCTGGAGGCCTCTGTAATGGCGATGGTTGACCGGGTAATCTTTGTCCAAAATTGATGATCTGTCCCATGATGGAAACCTTAGGGTGTTGACCACATTTTTGTAGAAGCATTCTTGGCCAAATCAGGTCTGGAAGGTGTTCGAAATAGCCGCACAACCCCCGGAGGTCATCCTGGGCCGAAACCAAAAATGGTGCTATCATCACCTAGGATGATTGGATCATCCTTTTCATGTTGGCACCTTGACATGCTCGGGGATAGGAGAGGTGTCGGGAGAATAGAGGACAAAGGAAAATTAGCAATCTGCCGAGAATAAAGAAGGTTGGCAGAAACAGGGGAGGAAACTGGTTCAGGCCACAAATATACACGTGCGTTTGGGCTAATATTTGGTGGACTTAAACTTTAAGGGACGGTCTGGGCTTTGTGACATGCTCGGGGTTGTGAGAAGTGTCGGGAGAAAGAAGACACAAGGGTAATCTGCCAAGGAGAAAGTCCAAGACAGAAACAGTGAGGTGTAACGGTTAATGTTCCAAATGCATACAAGATTAAGTCAAATAAACTCAGCCAAATAAAACTTTAGGAAGTCGACTAAGCTGGGCCAAATTTCCAGCTTGAAAACACGTGAGGACTTAAAATGGCACGGGAATACTTTTGAGTGTACAAACAGACACAAAACAGAAAACAGTGACGTGGAGGGGTAAAGATTTCTGCACAACTTTAAATGCAGGCAACCTGGGAATGTAAAAATTGGCAGAAAACAACTTCAATGAAAGGGAAAGAAAATGCAAGGGGTTTGATGAAAAAAGACACGATAGGTTAGGAGATATGTAGGTTGGAAAATGGATGGACAGAAACTGTTCGATTTCGGGAACTCGGGCAGAATGAGGGGGAAGTGGTAAGTACAACTTTTGATGGGCGAAGGGTTTTGGTAAAAGGAAAGAACAGAAATTTCAGGCCATGAAAGAAGAATTCACAATCAAAGATTTAGGGTTTTTACTCACGAAAAATAGAAAATGACACAGAGTGGACTTTTAGTGCACGAAATCCACTCGGGTAGAAATAAAAACAGCAACCAACACACAAGCAACAACACAATCACAATAACAAACGGAAGGTTAGCTATGGGACTTCCAAACTCGCCTTTGATCCTAAACAAGTGAGGAAGGGAGATTGGAATAGGGCTTAGTGGCTCTAGCAAGGCACCAACACCGTTACAAACCAAATTTCAAGGATATTACTCACCTTGAATTTGCTTTGCCGTGAGAGAAAATGGGGAGAGCTTCAAGCTTCAACATTTAACATTTTCTAGTCTGCAAAATGCTGAGAAAGGGAGGTTAAAACCCTCCTTCCCACGAGCTACAAAGGGGCATAATGGCCTCCTACAAACCTAAGCAAATCACCATTAAAGAGGGATGGCAAGTGGGGGCCA
>QAOC01030078.1:243390-279443 GCA_003255005.1 Begonia fuchsioides | reverse complement strand
TTTCGCTAAATACAATTCGATATTTTGTTACTCTTCATCACTTGCGTTTGTTTTGATTCCGACGTCGGGTTTCGCTTTAAAATTTTAACGAGAGGGAATTCGTATAGTAAGCTAATAAAAAATATTGATAATTATTTGGGGATTTAGTTTGAAAATAGGGAATAATTGACATATAAATCTATAAAAAAAGACTAAAATAATGACTCATTGTCAATGTCGTGGAAGAACGAAGAACATTATTACTCAACTATAGTAGTTCACTTTATTTATTAAATATTAATTTTGTGACACAAAAAACTTGCAATAAAAGTAAGCAAGTTGGTTTAAAGAAAACGAACAAATCCAAATTAATTGATGAGAGAAAATAAAATATTATCTAAAGAAATAATTGTGGGTGGGAAGAGAGCATCAAGATTTCAATGATGAAACAAAAATGAAGGCTAGTATCTTTCAATTTCATTAGGGGTGCACTGAATCGCACCGGAATTGTCGTTTTTGTCAAGTTTCAGTCTGATTTCTTAAAAATTATGAAGCCGGAACCTGACTGTTGGTAATAAAAAATTTGACTCAGAACTAAATAAGATCTGCTATAAATTCAAAAATGATTCCAAACACAATTAAATCAATCAAAATCTGACTCTATTATAATAAAAAATATTTTTTATTTAATTTTTTAAATATGGAACTATATAAGAAAAAATCAAAATTGTAACGTATTTTATAATTCTAATTACTATTCATTTTAAAACCGGACCGACCACCCTACTTCTTAAGATCAGAACCTCACCTTATCGCCTGCACGGACATAGCTTAGTTGATTCGAAGATGGTAGATTTAGATGCAGAAGGTCAAAGTTCGAAGACTGCGCTGTCACAGTATGAGAGTCGTTAACTCAAATGTGGAGTAGCTTCTTGTGACAACAGGTACGAGTCTCTCATCTCTGAGTCGCTGAGTCACCATAATTTAATCACCTTATAAATTGTCAAGCTGAGGTATGAAGTACTGAGAGCGATAGTGATCGTCTTTTGGATGAAGATTACCTCACCCCATGGGCGGCCATGGCGGATGGCTCTGTCAATTCTTTAAAACCTTGGTCGCGTCACCATTAAATTAAACTCTACTTTAATTTGTTTTTTCAATCGACGAGTTTTTTCACTATAAAAAGGCCATCTCTCCCTTCATAATTGCACCAGAAAATCACCATCTTCTTCTCCTTGTCTCTCTACTGGTTTTGGTCCTCGTAAACATAAACGCTAGAAACCCTTTTTGTTGTTTCTCGCAAAAAAAAAATGAGTTCTCTTCCTCAACCTCACGGCAAAACCCTACCGGACGCCTGGGATTCGAAAGGCCGGCCATCGGAGAGGTCGAAATCCGGCGGCTGGACTGCGGCTGCGATGATTCTAGGTCTTTCAATGGCTTCTTTTTTCTTCCATTGAGTCGCTTATTTTATTCCATTTTTAAGCTTTTTAATCTGGGTTTTCTTGTTTTTGCTACTTTCTCCGGCGACTGATTCAGGCGTTGAAGCCATGGAGAGATTGACGACGTTGGGTATCGCCGTGAATCTGGTGACCTATTTGACCGGAACCATGCATTTAGGCAATGCTACTTCGGCGAACACTGTTACTAACTTTCTCGGCACCTCTTTCATGCTCTGCTTGCTCGGCGGTTTCGTCGCCGACACATTTCTCGGCAGGTCTGGTTTTTTCTAAGAACTTCCTCAGTTTCTCCGACAAACGATAATTGTTCTTCGGATAATTCCACGTTTTTAGCATAAAATGACAAAAAAAAAAAGTTAAAATCAATGCCAACGATCGTTGTATTCTGGTAAGAAACCAAGAAGAAGACTTCAAAATCTACTTTCATCGAAGAATTAAGTCTCGAAAATTCAATGAAAAGCTCTTTTATCGTTGAATATTTTTGCTTGTTTTCGCAGGTACCTCACTATTTCCATCTTCGCCGCCGTTCAAGCCGCCGTAAGAACCAACCCATTCTAACCCTTTTCTTGAAGTTAATGATAATCTTAAAAGCCATGATTTCTTTGTCGTTAGGGTGTCACCGTGCTGACCGTCTCCACCGTCGTTCCAAGTCTCCGACCACCCAAGTGCGAACAAGAGTCGAACCAGCTGTGCATTCCGGCGAACAGTGCCCAGCTAATGGTCCTCGACGTGGCTCTATACCTAACCGCTCTCGGCACTGGAGGATTAAAATCAAGCGTTTCAGGGTTCGGTTCCGATCAGTTCGATGAATCAGACCCAGAAGAAAGAACTCAAATGACTAACTTTTTCAACTGGTTCTTCTTCTTCATAAGCATCGGCTCGCTCGCCGCCGTCACTGTTCTTGTTTACATTCAAGACAACCTCGGACGGAAATGGGGGTACGGAATCTGCGCTTGTGCCATTGTTTCAGCTCTGCTCGTTTTCTTTTCCGGAACCAAACGGTACCGATTCAAGAAACTCGCCGGCAGTCCATTAACGCAGATTGCGGCGGTTTTTGTGGCTGCGTGGAGAAAAAGACGACTGGAGATTCCGTCCGACACCTCGTTTCTGTTCAACGTCGATGACGCCTCCGACGCCGGAAATGGGAAGAAAAAGCAGAAACTCCCCCACAGCAAGCAGTTCCGGTGAGTTCTTTCGATCATTCGTGCAAGATACCATAAATTATTGTCGTTTTCGTTAATTTTCTCATTTAATTTCACATGCATTTAATTATTTAAGAACAAAAGTTCAATCTTTCGAAACAGTTTCATCTTGGATTCTGATTCCTTGATACCCACTTTTTATTTTCTTGAATTTAGTCTAAAAATGGTATTTTTTTCAGCAATTTCGTGACTAGGGCTGGCAAAAGTTGTTATAGTTTATGATACAATATTTTATTAAATTAATTTTTATTATTTTTTACTAGCTGCAAACCCTTATAAGGATAAGATTCAAGGCACAAACTTTGACGTTTTTTTCTGATTATTAATTCAATATTTTTTTATTATTTGTTTAATTTTGCAAAAATACCTTCATCATAACGTGAAATCCTCATTAATTATAGTATTAAACCTAGTTATTTCTTCTATATACTATTGTTTTCGTAGGTGCTTATATCTAGGTCATGGAAGTGAGTGTAGTATCGTGTTTTAGAGAGAGAGAGAGATAGTCGTGTTTTAGAGAGAAAGAGAGAGAGTCGTGTTTTAGAGAGAGAGTTTTGCTTATCTTTTGTGGGTCCCTATGATGATGAATAAGAGTTGTCCAGCCAATGAAAGAGCTAGGCTCGTTAGGGGTTTTGCCAGCGTGGCAAGATGACCGATGACGTAGACATTTGACTTTCTTTCCGTCCAAGTCAAATCCAGTTCATTTTGTCGCTCGAGTTTTCCCATCTCACCCTAATAAATAATCTAAATGTTTTATATTTTTTTAATTATAATTAAATCCAAATGTATTTTTTGTTAATTATATTAATTTCAAGCTTTGAATATAGTCACGAAGAGTCATCTTCCCCAACTTGGTAATACACGAACAAAAACCACCAGATAAACCAGTTGGTCTTTCCAATCTGATCGCGTCTCGGGAATCTTTCTTTTTTTATTTATTTTATTATTCGAATATTTCTTTTTTCATCTTTTTTAATAATTCTTTGTTAATAATTTTTCATTTTTGATGCTTTTCATGGCCAGTTTCTTGGATAAGGCAGCAATAATGGAAGATTCCGGCAAGTCGGCGATGAACAAGTGGAGCATAGCGACGCTAACAGACGTCGAGGAAGTGAAATTAGTGATCAGAATGCTACCCATTTGGGCCACCACCATAATTTTCTGGACAGTTTACGCTCAGATGACGACATTCTCCGTCGCACAAGCCACCACCATGGACCGCCACATCGGAAAATCCTTCGAAATTCCGGCGGCGTCGCTGACCGCATTCTTCGTAGCAAGCATTCTCTTAACAGTCCCTGTCTACGACAAACTCATCGTCCCTCCGGCCAGAAAGCTCCTGAAAAACCCTCAAGGTCTAACCCCATTACAGAGAATTGGAGTCGGCCTAGTCCTCTCGATCGTGGCCATGGTCGCGGCGGCGCTGACCGAGATAAAGCGGCTGAGAGTCGCCGGCGATCACGGTTTGAAAAACGACCCATTGGCGCAGATTCCACTGAGCGTTTTCTGGTTGGTGCCGCAGTTTTTCTTGGTCGGCGCCGGCGAAGCATTCACCTACATAGGGCAACTGGATTTCTTTCTAAGAGAGTGTCCAAAAGGGATGAAGACGATGAGCACAGGGCTGTTTCTAAGCACGCTTTCATTAGGGTTTTTTGTGAGCTCTTTATTGGTGACGATAGTTCATAAAGTGACCGGAGATAAGCCGTGGCTGGCCGATAACCTAAACCAGGGAAAGCTCTATGATTTCTACTGGCTTTTGGCGATTCTTAGTGGCCTGAATTTGGTGGTGTATTTGGGATGTTCTAAATGGTATGTGTACAAGAACAAGAGGCTGAGCGATGTGGGGATTGAGTTGGAGGAAAGTGAGGCTACTTGCCATGCATGAAATTGGAAGATGGGGGGGTTTGGATTATTGTTCTTCGAGGAGTCCTATGTTCTTCTTGTTTTTGGAAGTACGAAGCTTGTGATCCTTTTTTTGTTTTTTGTGTATAAAAAGAAAGAAAAAAAAGTGGAAGTCACTTGCGTGTAGGTTAGGGCTTGTTTCCTCCTCTTTTCTCTTCTCTTTTGTCATCTTTTATCCTACTAGGGTTTGGAAGAATAGTGGTTTTGTATCATGTCTTGTTCTCTCTCTCTCTTTCTTTCTCTCTCTCTTGCTCTCTCTCTCTCTCTCTCTCTCTCTCTAGTCACTTGCGTATAGGTTAGGCTTGCCTCGTCCTCTTTTCATTTCTCTTTTGTCATCTTTTATCTTCCCAAGGGTGAAAGAATAGTGGTTTTGTATCATGTCTTGTTCTCTCTCTCTCTAGTCACTTGCGTATAGGTTAGGGCTTGCTTCCTCTTTTCTTTTCCCTTTTGTCATCTTTTATCTTACAAGGGTTTCAAAGAATAGTTGTTTTGGATCATATGTCTTGGTTCTCTCTCTCTCCCCCTAGTCCCTCTCTCTCATCCCGCCTCTCTCTCACTCTCGTCCAAAACGCACAAGTCCTTTCTTGGTTTCAGCATCACCGGAAAGTCACTAAGCTTTGTTTTGTGTGTGACATCAAAGTCTTACCTTATCCCACGTGCAAATGCAAAATTAAATAGAGGGTCCGTTCCTCCGACAAGAAGGTATATGAGTACATCCAAAAGTCATTGATAATCCAAGGCTATTACGAGAATCAACTAACCGGAGGGCCGATCACAAGATCAGAGAAGAATTGTTTTTGATTTCGTAGCTAATTCGAAATGAAATTACCCCGTACCGGTAGTTTCTCGTCGTATAATAGCCATCAATTACAGCTACCCAATACTGTAATATAAAATGAAAGTGATACGATAATAAATGTAATTAACAATGGTTTAACCCGAAAAAAAAACAATTAAGAAACGAGTGACAAGAGCGACAACGTTTGATGAATGACTACGATGTAAACTACAATGGTCAATAAGAGTAATACAAAGCTCACTTGGGAATTTCTTTGAGATACACATGATACAACCGAGCCGGCTACTTCAGCCGATTAATCGTGGCTGCAAAAAAAAAAGAAGATGTGATCGTTTTTATCATCGATTGAGCGAGCTCCAATGCCTAAAACAGATCCATAAACATTGCAGGAGATGGTGAGGGGGGGAGAGAGAGTGAGAGCATGCGAAATAAGGCCGACTTCACAGAATTTATGTACCTGAAAATAACTCTTCTTCGAAGCTCGGCAATCTTTGAAGTTTTTTGTACAGATGCTTCCATGTAATCCAGACAAACTAGCCATAATATCTGCAGAATGTCGTAGACAATCAAGAAACTTCGTTTGGTACTAGTTAAAACTGCTTATGTCATATAATTAAAGAGGGGTAATATTATATTTACCTTCTTAATATGTCTTCTTATTATATACGTTGACGTGTCGAGTTATAATTGATATAATAAATAATTATTTTAATATCAATACATTAGATGAATTTTAACTGTGTCAATCACAATTCGACACATCAACGCATAATAAGAAAGTATACTAAGAAATTAAAGTTAGAATTAGAGAAACCTTGCCTTCTGTAAGTCTTTTGGTAAAGACTAGGATCTTACTAAGCAACAAACCTGATAAATAATCAAGAAATTTCCAAAGAATCGACAAAATTCTCATCCAATTCGCCAAAAATATTCGGGCATCCACCCCATGTTCCTTGCTCCCGAGCTTCCCAATACCCACCCGCATAGCGGAATGGTCCATCTTGTCCGTCGCTCCTAAACCACCTAGGGGTCCACCCATTTTCTTGTAATTTTCTTGACTGTATAGTGAGTGGAAGAATTACAAAAATTAACAACAAATAATGAGATAAATTCATAGACTGGTTTTAAATCTCTAAAATAATCGTAACATTGAATGTATAGTCTTTTAACTGAGTTACCAAGTTGAAAAATGAATCTACTAAAAACTGATTAACATGAAATAGACAGAAAATCGAGAGCTTTTCTTTCTCTTTTTCATCTTCTTGTGCTTTTTCTGCCTCTAATAAATATAGAGAAAATAAAAGTCTACATTTGACCAGACACATGATGATTTCAAATTTTAAAAGACTACAAAACAAATGTCTAATAAGTTGAAATTATAGATCTGATTTTTCGGAAAAGTCTATAGAAGCTTAACAAAACTTATAGAATGGTCTGGTTTAATATGTTCTAGATCCTTCTGGATAGTTAATTATATCCGCGGGATAAGAATTGAGATGACTTAACTCTAGTAATGGATCAAATAGGTGTCACTAACATGAATAGAAGAGATGTCTTTGATTTTGTTGGTACATACAGTAGTGATAAATAAAAGAAGCAGACCTTTCTTTCATCTATTTTTCCAACAAAGTGTTTTATGAGCTTGAAGATCCTTCCTAAAGGGATAGCTTATTCTTTTTCTTTGTCACCACTTCTTAACCGATTATTAAGATTAAGCAACATCAATTTTAATCTAGTAGGCACATTAAGTCTATATATGGATTTAGAAATACTTATCTAGAACCAGATACTGTTTTATAAGCTTCTATAAATTTTTGTAAGGTTCTACAAACTCCTAAGGGCTTCTTCAAACCTCTTCAAGGTCCTATAGTCTTTTCCAAGCTATCCAAGAAATCAAACTTAAAATTTCAACAGTACAAACCTAAAGGTATAATAGCTCAATAAGCTCACAATATAGACACAAACAAAGCAGCAAAATAAAAAATGGGAGGCATTTATGGCCGAAACAAAAGGTGTAGAAAGCGATGCAAGACATACAATTCTTTGCCTCCGTTCCAAACGTTGTTTCTCAGTATTTGCCATCTCATATTCTCCGTTTTCAAGATGTCTCTGGTCTGGTCTAAGCCTAGAATCCGTGGGTGGGAGTTTCTCCTTAATCCGTGATCAAATACCAAGGATCAGAAAAAACTATAGAAAATTAGAGACACGTGAGAGAATAACGAAAATTCATGATTAACTTTTGAATCTAGTCATCTTACATACCTTCAGTCCTGAAGTCAATTCATTCAGAGTAATTGCAAATGAAGTTAAGTTGTATCGACCAGGAGTAGAGGAAGGTATACTTCTTTTCCACAGCAAGCGAGCATCAGATGAAGGAAAATCACTCTTTGGCCTCTCAGATTCTTTACAGTCAGTGTAATGCATGCTTTCGTCCCACTTACCGAATAATGTGGCAACCTTTTTCCCATAAATATCCTCAACATATCCATGAACCTTCAAAATAAATTGAGTCAAGAGATATATTTGCAGTCCACGAAAAATAATTAAATTCAGATAATTTACCTGGTGAGGATTTCGGTCAAAAATCGTATGCTCTTTGAACTTAAGTTTGCAAGAAAATAGTCTATTGCCTTGAATGTGCATTGTACCATGGTGATCGCAATAAACTTTACCTAAGATGAGATTATTGATATTTGTAGTCACCTGATAAACATCATATAAAGGATTCAGGATATTTATATCACTAGAACAATCAATCCTTCAATGCTATGCAAACAAAACCAATGCACCTTGCTCCACTGGAATACTTCTCCATCATCAAATTCTAGGGTGAGAATGCCGACAGGATTGAGCTGAATAGACACGCCCCAGAATTTTGATCTGAGGATGCTATCACCCCAGAATCTCCAACCTTTACCTTCACAATGGCAGGCAACCAGAGTTGGGTGATGACTGACCTGCAGTTTAAAGTTTAAACTGTTCAAAGGATTTAGAATCTGATTAGATAGGTGGGCAACCTGAAAGCAAAATCACGAAATTACCCTGCAAATGCTCTTTTGAACTATTAAGGGGACAATCAAAAGCTATAGAACGGAGTGACCTACTAACATTGTTGAAATCTTGAGCTATTATGTAATGATAATCAATGCATAATGTATGCATGGATCTATATTCTATAACAGTTTCTAAATTATGGAGCTCATTTCAATATTTATATTCAATATATTTTTATCATAAAATTAATTAGCACCGTATTTTTATCAAGATAAGACTGCTTTAGCACTCATATTCATTTAAATGGATAGACCAAATTGTACCTATATACAAATCTGAACCATCTCAAAGGTTTAAGTCCCAAAAGCTTTCCTTAACAATGTAAAAACATACACTGACCTTTTCAGAGATAAAGCGAATTCCTTTCTCGGGATAATCAGCCTCATAAGTTTCACCTAACAACGGATTGAATGGCTTACACTCCCTCCCATCAGATGATGAATAGGCAGAAACTGCGAAGGCAGCAACGTTAAGAATTCTTTGTAGGCTGTTTCCCTGATGACAGAGATAATTCCCCATGGGATAGTGTCAGAGCAAACAGATTTGATAGTGCTTGTAATATCAGTTGCTTAATTAACTTTTTTGTAAATAAGATGATCCAAATGAGAAAATAAATATGCATGAATGCAACAAAAACCTGCATAAAGCAAACTGCATTAATATATATACATATATACACGGATATTTTGACTCATAATTAATTAATGTGATTGTGTGTGTCTGCAAGACAGAATGTAGTTGTATGTCTTTTGAGCATCTCGTATAGAAAAGACATCCTAAAGCACATTAATTGAATTTACAAGAATTATGACAGCAAAACACATAATAAGATCATGGTCATGTGAGCTAACCGCTTCTCCAAATTCATATGCTTGATCCAAGAGATAAGAATACTCTAACTCTTCAAAACACTTCTGAAGGGATGATAATGGCTCATTAAAATATACTGGAAGACAAACACGTGTAAGATCCTTTCCAACATTGTCTTTGATAATGGACCAAAGACTGACCCTTTTCTCCTTCTCAACTGGATCAGGAAGCTTTTCCCTCCTGCATGGATTCGCAGAACTACAGAATTCCTTTTGCGAATCACAGAACTCCTCGGTTTGCATCTTCTTTACATCATCATATTGTCTTGCAGGTTTCCAACGCTGGTCTTTGCAATCTGAAGGTCCCTTTATAATTTCACAAGTGTGCTCAGTGAAATACTCTATTGCGTCAAAATAAGTTAATTCGTCTGCTTCTGACACATCCTCAAGTTCTTTTTTCTCAATATCATCAGATGATTCAGTGGTATTGCTTTCTGGCATATCACACGAATGAAGAATAACTATATTAGTAATCTAACAGATATTACAAACATGTTTGCTTCTCATCAAAGTGATACCATAATCAGTTCAAAAATGAAATTAAACCCAACAAATTAACAATAGCTAATTAATCAAGACAAAACTAAGCTAGAAGTCACGAAACAAAAACAAGGTTGAGTCATACAGTATGATTTCTCAAACATGTGTTGCAGAGACAGCAGAAAAACGCCTAAAGATTGAAAGAATAAACTATCAACCATGCTCCAGGTATAACTTGTAGATAAGGTTGTCAATTTCTTAAAGAGATATAAGATGCTAATTGTTCAAAAGAGAAATAAGCAATAAACTTGGAAAAGGTGATGAAAAGAGTATTTGAAATCAAATTTTATAAAATCTTCTACCTATCCAAACAATCTGAATCATGTTGTGCCCAGCTATTTTTTTTGGCTAACACGGCCACCTGATGAACTCATTTTCTAGGAGAGCATAACTAATGAGGCCATGCATTAATATATACCAAGCAGGTACCAGGCTAACTCGTAGCTACAACAACCATTTCACTTCACTCCAAAAAAAAACTCAAGCTTACCAAACCTCTCGTGACTTATCAATAATTTGTTTACTTTTTGCAAAACAATGTATTGACATACCGATAAACTTCAACATAAAAACATGGGAAGTGCAAAACATGTACATACCACTAAACTTTTTATGTCGTTTCGCTGAAAACTCATGCTTTGTCAATTGGTATTCACCATCATGAATCCGAGTTGCTTCAACTTCAACATTAGCCCCCTGTATGCAAAAGAAAGAAAGTTGGACATAATACATGATCAAGACATTCTTGAAGAGAAATTATAAATAAAATAAAACTCAAAGCACAAAAATAGAATCTAATAATGCGGATACCGAATATTAGTTTTCCTTCATGTGATGATTTGTAAATAGTCAAACAGCAATTTCTAAGCTTTGACGCCACTTTATAAAAGCAAAACTACTTCTGCATCGTCAAATAAATGGATCTAGTTCATACAGCCAATAATTTTTTTTTGCCTTTCGTCTACAGTAAATGATTGTTTGACGTTGACGTTTTGAATAAGCTATACTCAAGTGCAGACAACTATTTGTAAGCGTCATGAAATCGGAATGAATGGATATTACACTTATCTCCAAGTTTAAGGTCCCACATGGAAGAAGAATATACCAATTTTAGCAGAATATCACCACCGATAAAGGCGCACGGAGAAATTTTACCTCAAGAAGAATAGGAATAAATGGAAGTAAGAAGAGAAGGAATTCGATTTGCAGGCAATGGCATCATACAAAATAGCAAAAATTCCCAATTGAAACACTACCATATACCTCTAAATGCCTCAGTGCGTTAAGAAGATTCGATCGCTCTTCGTGGAGCAATTGGCACTGTAATTTTACTTCTGAGAACTCAGAGAGCATGATATGCTGGCAATCTTTCACTAAATTCTCGCTGGCACCTTCCTCGAGGAGACGATTTCTAAGCCTCGCCGTCGAAGCGGAGAAGTCATTTGGAGGAAAGGAAACGGAAATGCTTCTATTCCTAGCCGGAATTAAGCTCCGAGTGGCGGCAAGAGCTTGAATCCATTCGAATCGGTCTTTGCTCGAACAACTCCTCAGGTGAAGAGTCTTGGTCGTCGTGAAAACGTAAAATCGCCGGTCATCGGAGTTACTCTCCCGGAACGACGAGATCTGCAACGAAGAGAAGTTAGTTCAGACGAAAAACTGGAAATAATACACGGGAGGAATAATCAGCTACAAACGGGAACACAGACAGAAACTAAACTGGAAGATCTTGACCGTAAACTGAGCGAGATGAGCAGATCCAGGCCTTATATTAACAATAAATTATTAATTTATTTAAAAGGAGCCAAATACAGAGGAGAGAGAAAGAGAGAAGCTTAGCAATGGCGGAAGACGAAGACGAAGAAGAAACTTTCATGGCTCTTCAAAACTCAATGGCGACACCCATTGAAACTGTGTAAGCGAAATCCAGAAGGAATAAAATGGAGGTAGTGGGAGAGAGGGGAAGGAAGACGATGAGTAAAAAACTAGAAACTAACAGTGGAATCTTGATTCTGAAGAGAAGGGTAAAATCAAGATTGATGGATGAAAAAATGATTCCGGATCAGAATTTTGTCACCACGAGTAAGCTTTTAGTGTAAGGCAATGGCGGCGAAGTATGTTGGGAGGAGAATTTTGATTCTTTGATCGTTGATTCACTCGCCATTTTTACCTTCAGGTGAGCTATTCCGGCAGGTTTCTTGTGATTCGGTTTCCCGCCGGCAACATCAATCTTAGAAAGCTGGAGAGTCGAAATCTCTCCGATCAACCTCACGTCCTCCGTCGGAGTTAGAAGATGCAGGTTTTCCAGCCTGCGAATGTTCGCGTAAGAGATTATTCCGCTACGCAAAAGAAACCACCTGAGTCTCCATCCTTTGCCGTAATTGGTCCATTTGTAGAGAATTCCGGCGACATAGGATTCCGATCCCGGCGGGCATCCTGCATTGCTAGCCGGCATGCTTCTGTTTCTCGACAACGTTGCCGGCTCCGGAGACTCATCGCCGAGACCGCCAACTCCAAAGCTTTCAAGCGAGAGGCAGCACAAGTTCATTTCTTTGGGTCTCATTTTTTGCTTTCTCCGACCAAAGAAATCAACAATAATCCAAAACTCAACTACCCAGTGCTGAGATTCAGAAATAGAGCCTTGGGCTTATCGACGAACCTGTGAAGCGCTCTGAAACTTAGACAGATTCTTAGAGAGAGAAAAATAAAGAATAAACTAGCTTCCTAGAGAGAGAAAGTATGTCCAGAGAAGCCATAATTCAGAGGTTAATGCACACTCCGTGTCCACCCATGAAAGAGAGAGATGGTAACTGAGGTGATGGTGGAGATGTAAATAGATTTTCTCTCTGCTAAAACTGCGTTCTCTCTCTCTCTCTACTGCGCGTTGAGGAGTACGGAGGAAGAAGATGATGAATGATGATTACTGTTGCAGTTTGACGATAAGCGTCAGCTTTGACTTGTTCTTTTAATGCCATTTACTCCTCTCAATATTTATATATAATTATTTTTTTAATTTTCTTGGAATAAATCGTCAAAAATACTTTTCTTTTTCTTTTTTTTGGTGCATCACTTATAATTTAGAAATTAAAAGATTTATTTGCACAAAAATTGAATCTATTTATTAAAATGTATTTTGAGCTGAATCTAAAAAAACTACGAATACATTATATTGTACATGCTGATGTGTCAAGTAATATTTATAAAAATAATATATTAAAATATAATTAATTATTTATTATATTTATTGTATTAGAAGAGAAGATTCTAGAGAATTTAATACTCTAAATTAAGGTTTATAACTTAACAAAAGTTGTATAATGACATCCTACAATTATATGTTAATGTTCAATGAGCGAAAAACTTACCATCGGTCACTTTGCCATCCCCAAAAATTCTAAATTGAAGTTTAAAGGATTGATTTGAAAAGGGTATGACCTAAAAAGCGATACATCACACATGTTTATAATATATTATAATAAATAGTATAATTATTGAAAATTTGTGAAATTTTGGGAAGCATTGTCTTACAATATTGTAAATGTGTGACAAAATTTTAAAGAATTTTTATTGACGTACAGATTTTTAACTGGATTTGTTTTTTTATGCATTCAAAAAGTATAGTAAATCGTACAAATGTCGAAAAAATTTAAAACTTTCTAGATTAGTCTCTTTTATTATTGTGAAAGTGTTGTAAAAATTTCAAGTCGTTTCGATAAAATTTATTTAGCGAAATTAATTAAAAATAAAATTTTAAAAAAAAATCGATCGGACGTTTGAAGGAGTGTGTGTGCGTTCGATACAGTGTGCGTTCGATACAGACGCATTAATCCTCCTGAGCAACTCAAGTCTTTTTTAAATTATTTATCTAAAATTCATTTGAATTTTTACTCTTTTTGAAAAATATAGGTAGAGAATAATTTAGCAAGACAATCATTTAGAGAAAAATGGTTAGGGGTTAGGGGTTGGGGTTAGGGTTAGGGTTAGGGTTTGGACCTATTTTATCTTCCACCACCATATTCACCAATCATTGATGATCACCTATAACCATTAGTAAATAGTCCGAGTCCCCCCAATCCCCCAAATAACTTTTTTTTTTGTTTTACATATATATTCTATTAAATTTAAAAAAGATCTTAAACATATATTTAATTTTAAATGGCTATTCCCAACGTGACAATTCATATAGTTAGAGAAATCATATTATTTTTTGAAGAAATATAATTGTAATAGTAGCTAACGATGTTAGGGTTACGACATATGATATTAGGGTTTAAGTTGCGACTCTAAACTTTGTCTCGTGGCGTCGGAGATGCAAGCGGTGATCTTGGTTTGTAGATTTCAATACCGCGTGGCTTATTTCTCATGGTTTTGGTTCATTCTAGCTCTATTATTTTCGAGTTGATTTCCCACCACCCATTTTTTGAATTTTTAAATTTTATTCACATTTTATTCGAATTTAAATAGTGAAATATAAATGTAGTTTAATATCGAATCGATGGAGATGATTAGCATGAGATTCTATAGTACGTTGCAAAGATGAAAGTGACACTACAAAAAGCATACAAACAAGGTTAGTAAAATATATATTTGCGATGCTTTTTCGTCGTAATAAATTTTTAATTTCATCAATTAACGTTTCAAAATAGGATCGTTATTCTAATGAAAAATTAAATTTTTAATTATATCAATTAATATATAGAAGTTTAGAGCAATAACAACGAGCACACCGCCTCAAATTTCTTATTTATTGAACAATCCTTTTAATTAAGATTGATCGTAAATTAAAATTGGTCGAAAATGAGAGATCAGATAAAAAATTTAACGAGGTTTCCATTGACAACGCTGTGGACTGGAAAATATGAACTGATATAATTACAAATTTTAGATGTCAATGAAAAACTAAAACTATAGTCATTTTTTAAATTTTAAACTATGATAATATTTAATGTATTTTTACCCTAATTTCAAATATTTATAAATAGTTTATGCAAGATATTTTATATGCTATTGTTTGAAAATTCAATGAAATGTTTATTATTTATTTTAATAAAATTGTATTATTTTAATTGGTTTAAATTAGAAGAGAATGTCTCCAAAATTGTCACACTTCCATGGTGTTATGTTTTTGGGGACATAACTATGTGTGTTTTTGTAGCTTTAGACATCATCAATTTTGCTAATTCAAGAAAGTGGGTCCCATCACTTATATATAGTATGATGAATTCAAACCAAATTTAGTCACACACACTAATCACATTATTAATTTATTTTTTTTAAAATTACAAAGATCACGGCCTAATTATTGATAGGGGTGGAAACTAGTTCGGTTTTAATTCAAAAACAATTGGAACTAAGCCGAGATATTCGGTTCGGTTCTTGGTTCTTACTTTCAAAATCAGAACGGAACGAGTTTGATAAACCAAACAAAAAATTAATTTTATTGTGAACCAAACCATTAGAAATAGATCATGATAAAACCGACACTAATCAACCAAAATTGAACCAAAATAGAAACAAGAAGAATTGAAAACCATTGAACACCCAAATCAGAAGTTTGAGGTACTTTTCAATCCATCGACGATTTTCTTTACCCAAAACCTTACCGACTTCAATCATCCAATCGAACCAAACCGAACCAAAATGAATCGATTCCACCCTAATTCGACCTTTATAGTTCAATGGTAAGTTTGATGCATGATCGATAATACTTTAGACCTTAATTTTGAGTGGTACAAAATACTCAAAATGACTATTTCGAATTTTGTCTTGAATATTAATTAGGAGTAGTCACAGACAGACCTATTTAGTCTGATTCTACACAATTTTGAATCAGTCGTTGCAGTTTTTAGTCTAGTTTTTTTTAATCGTAGGTAATTTTAAAATCGCGTCAAACCCTAATTTTGATTACACATGATCAAAATTTAAAACTTTTTTTAAAAATATAAAAAGAAAAAAAAGGAACATTTGAAGAGATAATTGAGGAAGCATGTAAAGTTTGAAGGTTGAGGTACAAAAAGGCATTAATCAAAGGCATCAAATCCAGCTTTTGAAACGGGCCCAATCCATCTTGTCAGAAACCAAAAACTTCACAGCTGCACTCACATTGTTAGACAGCAAAGAGGAGAGAGATAGAGAGAGATGGGTAGAGAGAGAAACGAAACCCACATAAATATTACATAAAACTCTCTGTACCTCATAATACTATTGCATAATTCTGCAGAAAGACACGAATTCCTGTGGGTAGAACTAGAAAAACTAAGAAATAACACTGCACAAGATTGAGTTTTTCTAGAGAGAGAGAGAGAGAAGAAGAGAGAGAGAGACCAAGACTTGGATTTGTTCAATGGGCGTCAGGTTTCGTGCAGATCTGGCCAGGTTTTGTGTGTTTGGAGGAGAACACAAAATAGGAATTCCAAGAGTGTTTCTGTCATGTTATATTATATGCCTGCAAATATGGATGGATGAACTTTTTCTGATAGAATATTATTCTTTTTCTTTTCTTTTCCTAATAAAAAAAATCACATATTCGAAGAAATCGAACGATCGAGCGATCAAATACGTCGGTTGAGCGATCATCGAACAATCTGCATGCATTTTCGTGAACTTTTGAAGTTCTTTCGACCCTCTTTCCTTCTTATTGAAATGAATAATTCGAGTACCGAGCAAGTAAATAAGTCTTAAAAGACGGTCGAAAAGCGACCAACAACATCAATCAAACGATCGCGAATCGACCCCACATTCTAATAAAGTATAAAGCGTGACACGAGATTAAAATACTAAAATCCATCATGCATGAACTCATCCCCGAATTTTTGATAATTCAAGCAAAAGGGGAGCCAAAAAGGCGCTAAACACGTGCTAGGATAATTAGAAAAATGCAAGTCAAAAGCAACGGCAAATCAATAAAGTAGAAGAAGAAGCACTCGTCTGCGTTGTCCTAGTGTGAGAGTTGTTACCCCCAATGTTNTAATCTTAGGTACATAATCTAATTTTTATCTAAAAAACATAAAAACCAAACCGATTTGACACTAAAATCGATGATTTGCTTCATGCCTAAATAAATTGTGTACCTTTATAGCATAATCTTCAAAAAAAAAAAAAAAAAATCAAACATAAAAACCGAGGCCAAACCAACCGAAACAAAAAAAAAACCATAAGTCCTAACACGAAATCCAAATTAAAACCAAACCGAAATCCAATAAAAGAAAAACGATTCTAACCGGTTAGAAATTGGTTTTCTCCACATAAAACCAAACTGATTTTTGTTCCAATTCGTACCAAATCGAACCTATTTTCAACCTCGCTCATAGCTTCCAAAGAGAAAAAAAAACCATTTTCCAATTCTCGGACGCCCACACAATGATTTTTTTGTGACCGGAAGCAAAGTTTTAGGACCAATTCGTAAATAATCGAAAAAAATATTAGAGAAAATGATGTGAAGGCTAAAGAATTAAAGTCTGATCAAAATTCACTAATCATGGGAAAGTGGAAGAGAAGAGAGCATAGAAGATTCGATTTGAAGCAACTTTAAATGACTGTCCTCTAATGTACATTTCGTCTTTGCTTCTCCACTGCATTTCAATCGGAGCTGCCGGCATCCAACCGGAGCTGCCGGCGTCCAACCGGAGCTGCCGGAATCATTGGTACTCCACCAGCACAAACAACGGCTTTCCATTCAGCCTTTCCCGACCCTGCAAATCACCGGTCCAAACCAGACCAATCCCGACAACATAGTTTCCACAAACTGTTCCCATCATCCAAAATTAAGCATTATCGATTTATAGGGTATTCATTTGTACCTTTAGTTCTGGCAATTCGATAATGCAAGCGCATTCGACTACTTCTGCTCCGGCACGTTCTGAGAGAAACGATAAATTCATGTGAAACTTTACATGAATTTCTTGTCCAAGTTCAATTTTTTTGTGGAATGAATACTAAATCCAGCTATAAAATATTAATGTTAGACTTACCTTCTTAGCATATCTTTTTACTTTACTTTTTCATGTATTGAGTTCTGATGGTACAATAAATATTATAAATAATTATTTTAATTGTAAGACATTAAATATAATTTAAGTAGACCAATCACAATCTGACATGTTACCGTACACAACAAAATAATATGCTAAGAAGGTAAATCTAGTATTACTCTTAATATTTTAGCAAAAATTAAGGATGAAAAAGCCAATTAATATTACCGAGCAAATTGATGGCAGCACATAGAGTTCCGCCAGTTGCAATTAAATCGTCGACCACCAAAGCTCTTTCACCAGGCTCAATCGCTCCAACATGCATCTCCAGACAGTCTCTTCCATATTCAAGTTCGTACTCCTGGAAAATAACTTCCCCTACCAAATTACAATAAACATATTGATTAAATATATCTTGACTATGATCCTTAATTTCTCCAAACTTCTCCATTTGACTAATCATCATGTTGGTTGTAGTCAAAACAGGTGACAGGCATGGCTTTAAAAGTAAGGAAAGCTATAGAACAAAGCGAAATACCAGGCAACTTCTTCGGTTTCCTCAACGGAACAAACTTAGCACCGATAGCCAATGCAATTGGAGGACCAAATATAAAACCTCGAGCTTCTATTCCTGCAAATAACGATGAATTCATATTTCAATCTTCACATATTAACTCAAACTTGCATATATAATATTATAAGAGTAAAATAAAACATTTGTGCATCAATGAGACAGTTCTTCAGCTAAATATCATTCGAGGCTGCCTGTTCATCGTCATAATTATTAACATATCCAAGTGATGTTGTATTATCTTCTTAGCATACTTTTTTTTGTATGTGCTGACGTATCAGACTATGAATAGTCTAGTCAAAATATATTTATTATATTATAATTAAAATTATTATTTATAATATTTATTAAATAAATTATAATCTTACAGATCCTAAAAAAAAAATCAAATCAATACCATAATGTTGTTAAATTAAGGTTATATTTTTGGCCTTTCTGGTTGATATTAGAGGAACAAAATATTCATTTGTGTGGAAGGTAATGAACGGGGGAAATCAGCAATCAACTCAGATGGATAAGAACGTGATTATCTGTCTTATCTTTCAATCAAATAAAAAGAAGCCTTATCCTTCCAATTTTGAATAGAAAACTCCACATAAGCACGACAAGACACAAAACCCAACAGCCGAAAAAAACCTTAGGACAAAAATTCTACGTAATCATAAGCAGATAAGAAGCGTGGCCCAAACTATAAAAAAGAATATCAAGAAGCATGTTGAGAAAACAGTAGGCTTTCTTTGACTTTTCCTACAGCTGATTAGATCTAATCATTCAATTATCAAACAAAACACACTCGCTAAAGAAACCATTATTTGAGAATTCAAAACAGATCAATACTTGAAGAAATGAAAACGAAAGGGAATAATCAAGCTATCCCACACCAGCACCCACATAGAAAGAAGCCAAAAAAGAAGAAAATCGGCGCACAATTTGAAACTGGAATAAGAAGGGTCCCAATTTTAATGAACATGGTGGGCATAAATCACCAACCATCATCCAGGCAAATTGGATCGAAGCACATGCCCAAGAAAGCAAGCTGAGCCTCTCAAAAAATCAAACAAGTTTCAGCAGAAGATATTAATGGCATTTCAATTTCAGAGACATTACATGTTATAATGCCATCTCCTATTTTCCCACTGTCATATGGTCAAACAAAAATCACTCACAGTCACAGTAACAAACAGTTTCTTCTCTTCCGTTAATGGTTGTTGAAAAAAGACAACTCTACCACAAACTTGAGCGCTAGAGAGAATTTATAGACCTACTTTTTTTACAACTATGGACCCCACCACCTTAAGCAGTGATAGAAATCTATCCACAGCTTTGCATCTTCATCATAGCAGAAAAAGAAAGAAGAAGAACAACAACAACTTGGATGAGATTTACCACACGGAACTTCCCTTTTTCTGTTGATTTACCTGCGACGACTGAAATGTTTTTGTCTTTGTATCGCTCGACGAACATATCGATCGTGTCTTTGAATGCTTTCGGTTCAAGGAGCAGAGTGGTAATGTCTTGAAACATGATTCCTGGCATTCATTGCAGGAGTAAAGAAATTTCACAACAAAAAACCCAAGAGATTAGCAAACGTTTTGAAACGCAGTGACAGAAAATGAGATCTCAACCAAATACGGGCCTATTTGGGGCAACGAAAATGGAGATTTACAAACCAGAAACAGAGAGACACTCTGATTAACCAGCCCATCTGCTCGAAACCCAAATTTCTGCAAAAAGAAGAGGGGAAAACCTGGTTTGGGGAAATCGGGAACGACCCGAATACTACTTTTGATGCCATAGATGCGAGGATCTTCGTCTTTGCAAGCCGACATTGTATCCGTTACAGCACAAACAGAAGCAAAATCCACCTCTCAAACTTGAGCTCCTGCGCAGAAGAATCCAAGAACCAGTTCTAAAGCTAAGTACTCCCGCGGAGCGGAGCGAGAGGACTCGACGACAGAGGAGACAGCGATGGATTAGAGAGGAAGGAGAGAGAGAAACAGAGTGGAGGAAATGGGTATTTATAGTGAGAGAGAGTGATGGCCACTCTGCTCGAGATTTAAGAAGAGCAAATAAATGGAAACACAATATTTTAAATTTAATTAAATAGAAGTTAAACTCGAAATTTTATTTTAAATATTAAATAAAATTATTAAACTTTCCTAATTGTTTTTATAAGAATGTTATTCGTTCGGTTTTTTCAAAAAATAAAATCAGACCATAAAATTTCAATTCCAAATGAACTGGTTTATTACGACCGGATCAGCACCAAACTGTTAGTTTCAGTCCTGTTCCGATTTTGATTAATTAATTAATTAACTTCTTTTGAATAATCTTATTTTTTTTCACGCGTGGTTTGCCATGTGCCCATTATCCATTAATATTTGATCAGTTACTTAATATTTGTTACACAAGATACATGAGTAGATAATAAAAGTAATATTATTATTAATTGTTATGATAATTATCGATTTATTCACCCTAGTAAAGAAGTATTTGCACAGATATCTTGAACTATAAAATTCGTCAAATTATTTGTTAAATTAATTAAGGACAACAATCAACTTACCGTTATTATTTCCATTAACTTCGTTAGGAATGATCGGTTTAATGTATTAAAAATTAAAATGCATCGGTTCTCATTTTAATATTTTGTTTGCCGTTTAACTTTTCGATTAACAAGAAAACAAATAAAAAATTATTATTAAATTAAAAAAATTGATAGAAAATAATTATTTTTTTCAATTTATCAATTTGGATTAAAAATAATGTTATAAAAAAGATTTCAAAAAATAAAATTGAACCGACTCGAATCGAACCAATTTGTTGGTGGGTCGATTTGGTTTTGCACGCGCCTAAAGAATAATTCTATCTTTGGTAATACGATTTCATCTAAAGAACAAGAACCAAGTGAGAGTATAACTAATTTTAATTTTAATTAAATAATTCAATATAGCATTTATTGTTTATAAATATTGATTTTTTTTATTGACAGGAGTATAAATTAAATACAAGGGTCGGCAAGAATATCATAATAATTGAAATAAAATAAAATAAAAAGAACATTTTTTGTCTACCGACATCCCCTCTTTGTCGTTCAAGGACATCTAGCTTTTAATTAAAATTATTACATTTAAATAAAACAAAAACATAAAAATGAAAATGGGAAAATGGGGATAGAAGTAGGGTAGGGCCCAGAGAGAGATGTGGGTAGGGTATCCCAAGAACAGGAGAGAGAAAGAGAGGGAGGGTAGAGAGAGAAAGTAGGTACAGAAATGGAGTATCTTGTGTGAAGATACACCCAAGATTTTCCTGTCCCCACTTCACCCATCAATGCTCTTTCTTCTGTTCCTAATTCCTATTGCTTGGACCAACCATGTTTCTCTTTTTTTTTTACAATAAATAAATATATTTTTTTACAATTTCAGGTAATTAAATTATTTATTAAGATAGTAAACATTAAAAAATAAAAAATAAAAAAAAATAAATTACAATTTATATCTTCAATTTTACATTGAATATTAAAGTACATTTTATAATCAAGTTTCATATTTAAAAATATATAATTTGAAAATAAAATATTTTTTTAACTATACTTGAATCAAATTTTAAGTCACTAGATCAGATTTCAAATTAATATTTGAGTTTATATCGAATTTTATTTTATTTAGGTTGATATTTTTTCGATTTCAATCTTTATCGATCAATGATCTGACTGATGTCACATAGTTGTTAGATTTGGGACAATATCTATACCAAAATTAGCTAGGGATGTTACGACGGCAGTCTTGTACTGCATCCAACAATCTAAGCGTCTACGATATTAGATTATTATTAATTTAATTTAATTTGATTTTTATTATAAGACAATTGTTATTATTTAGACAACACAAAATATGATTTATCAGTATAAAAAAGAAACACAATTTCAATTACGAGACAAAGTAACTCGTATGCACGAGACATAATTGGTCACACTCGTAATTGGTCATTACCTCCTTTGCACGTTACTTTGTTGTCTTTTTTCGATCAAAATAAAAACAACAAATAAATTAAATTAAAACCAATTAAATATCTAAATTATGATAATTATTATATATTTTTTAATAATTTTTTGTGCTGATCTAATCTTTAGTTGTCCAAAGTTGTTTGGTATATTACACGACATAATATTTTAATCTATTATTTTATGGTTCACTCGTTTTTTTATTTGTCCAAACATACACCTTTTCATATAAATTTATTGCATCAATTAACGAATTCGATATCGACTAATTACTTAACACGAGAATAAAGCGCAACCCAAAAAAAATAAAATCAAACAAATTATGTCGAAGGTAAAATCATGGTTAAATAAAAAAATCAAGACAAAAATAAATAAAAATTCATTTTAAAAACCAATTTAACCAATTAGAGTTTAAATTCGTAGAAATGATTAGGCAGCCTAACTCGCGATGATGCCGATTTGAAACTCTCGTTGTCCCGGAAATTCTTCTTCCCGGATTAAAAATTCATGTCGATGAAAATTATTTGATAGAATCATATTTAAAAATATAAAGTAATAGACATAAGATATTGGAGATTATGATGAACTCAACCCTTGTCATCTCCTTAAATTGAGTAAACAACTTTGCATCATGTTTCAAGCAAATAAAGAAAGATTAGACCATTATATCTATACATAATTACATAAATAAATATATATAAATAAATAAATATATTTAGTGGGTTTGTACCAAAAAAGCATACCACTAATTTAATTAATTAATTAATTAATTGTAGGTTTAATTATTGTGTTCATCTATCCCATTTGTCATTTACCAGTGCCGCCAGCACCAATAATGTGACAACTAGCATAAATTAAATAATGGGTGAGTTTAGGTCTATAAAATTATTATTTAATTTTGGCAAAAATTCAATCTTTGAGGAATACGTGACACATTTTTGTCTTCAATGTTCATCATTAAATGTGAACACTTTGGTTAATTGATTAAAAATAAATAAATGTCACACTAACTATGATTGTTGTGTTAGAACAAAAAGAGCTTGTGGGACATGAATTTGATTTTTTTTTTAATTTTATAAATTTTAAATAGAGGAATATTCGAGCAACTCTTTGTGAATTTATTAATTATTTTGAGATATATGCAATTGCTTCGTACAATTTATTAATTATTTTAATAAATACTTGGTCAATTACTAATAATGGGTTTTGTTTAGTTGGGCCAAGTGATGGGCCTAAACAAGTATGTTAGTTTATACATGTTTGGGCCTAGCCCAAGTCCAATACTAAGAAATTGTGGGAAAATATCACTAGCCGTCTAGCCCTCAATTTATATTTTAATTCAATTTTTGCTAAGATTTTTTTTTAAATTTTCATTTCTATTTTTTAAATGGTGCATTTAATTTCCATTTTTATATTATTAAATTGCGAACGGATATTATTTATTAATTGATCAAAGTAATTAATATTTTATTTTAAAATTTATTTAGAATTTATAATGTTAATGTATCAAGCTAAAATTATAGGGTAAATTTAAGACTTGTCGCCGATAAAATGTAGTTTTTTAAAATTTGGAATTTCTTCCATTTTCAATGAACCTCGTCTTCTTTACTTCCTGCGATGAATCTTGCTTCCATTTTTATGTATTTTTGTAATTCTCGATCTGCAAACGATGTCAAGTCTTAGTTTGACCTAATATTTTGCAAACAGTGTCGTTTCATGGGATAATTGTGATTCCTCGACTAGGAACAAATTAGCAAGTCGTGACTCGTGTTAACGCGTTTTTGTGAAATAAATAAATGCCATGAAATATTAATTTACTAATTGGTATAATTAATGAATTGTTATGGATATTTATAAATTTGATATTAATTATCTCAATGTTGATTATTGTTGAATGCTTAGCTTTAAGTTCAATTCCAATACAATGATCATGGCCCATTATGACAAAGCTATATCAATCTTTATAATATGAAAATAATAATAATTAAAATACTATATCATTATCGATTAAACCACCTAAAATTGAGAAAAGTTCCAATTGATATCTCAATTTTTTTTTGTTCACAGTGAATACATTGAATTTTATATAATTTTAACGAAAATATTATCTTCCTTGTACTCAAAAGATGAAATCTCTCGCCCCAAGAGCCCTCACATCCCGGCCCGACAGTTTGTGAGAAGGTTAAATCACGATAACTCAGCGGCCCAGAGATAAGAGGTCTTTACCTGATATCCCAAGGAGCTACCCCAACATTGAGAATAACAACTCTCACACAAACACGTATTTGAATTTTATTAGAATTGACAACGCATTCGACCAAAATATAATGACAGAGTATCTCTTTCCATGCCAGAGTTCGAGGTGTCATTTGCCCGAAGAAAAAGATTAAGACGTCGATTTCAAATAGTGAATCGATATATATAACTTAAAGACACATCGATATATATTTTAAAGAAATGGGCATAAAGCTTGAATTAAACGGGTAGGAAAGGAGATGGCGAAAGACGGGACAAAATTAGGGTTTGAAAGTGAAGGCAAGCCACCACTGATACACGAAGCCAATCATCGTCTTCATCGAACTCGACAATCTTAAAACGGTTCCACCTTTTGTCTTTCTACATTCAGCATGGCCCCTCCACAAGGTCCACGAATAATCTACGATTAAACTATATAGTATCATTATTATGGTAATGGTCACATTGATAATGTCGTCGATGTCTATTAATGTGTGACGACGTCTTAACTTTCAAGGGAATTATATTTTCTTATGCTAAATTTTGACCGTATGTTGAATTTTGTTTTTCTAATTCCCGATATTAGAAGTTGTTGTGGTTTATTATAAATTACTCTCACAATTTTAATCGAATTTTATTTTATATTAAAAAAAATAAAATATAATAATAAAAAATATTTTTATTATATTTGGTTCGGATTTTAAGTCATTAAACATGTTTATACCAAGTTTTAGAATTTATATCAGATTTTATTATGATTTGAGTTGAGTTTTATTCAATTTTAAAACTTTTTTTACTCGCGGTCCAGATTCTATTTTGGTTTTTTACTTCTAAAAATTAGCATTGTCCCATAAATTATGATTTTTTAAAAATTAGAACCAAGACTAGATTAAAATTGACGATTTCGTTCAATTTATGGTTCGGTCCATTTTTACCCACCCATGATAAAAATGATAATTATAAATTGTCACTATTTTACTCTTTTAAATAACGTGAAATTGTGCAGCGTCTTAGACTAGATTACAAGTAATTTATCAAATATTTTTAATAGTGTTAAAAAAGAAATTAAATAAATTAAAAAGAAGAAAGTACTTCGTGTGGGCCCACCGCCCCTTGAAAACGAGAAGCCCACGGTATTAGGAATTCCGAATATACCCTTAAAATATTCCGAATTTACTATTTTCAGCTTTCATTGACTTAACAATGTCCTCGTGCCTTTTCTAGGCTTACGAAAAAGCAACTTTGCCAGCTAGGATTGAGTGCCACGTGACCCCACCCTCCAACCACGAGATGTACGCCGCCACCTCTGCCACCATAACGAGAAAGTTTAAATTTACTCGCTTAGTCGATATCTTTAATTTATACTTTGACGTGGTGGTTAGATGTAAATTCTACATAATTCAATATATGTTAAATTGAATTTGACGTTGTTGGTTATTTCTTATAATAACCCTGACACAATACGTTTATTTTTACCTTATCACACAATCACGTCACATTAATTATTATTTCTAGTAATCGTTGATATACTGACAGCTTATCGGAGGTAGTGTATTTCCAATCGATAATTTATTATTTTAATTAAATTAATGGCAGTGTGCGTATGAAAAAGCTGAAAGTGGGTCACGGACGAGTGCCAGCTGTCCAAGAAAACAACGTGAAAGCCATTCGTCAGCTCTTGGCCTAACTTGACTAACGCGTTGCCACGTCACCACTTTGTTTTTACAGGTGGCATCTAGTGGACACTAGTTAGCTGTACTTACACGTGTCCATGACTCGGCTTTATTCTTTATTATTATTTTACCCAACTTTTATTATAATTAATTATTAAAAGAATAAATACCGAAATAAATAAAATATATTGTGGGACCAGGGATAAAATGGTAATTGCGTATGTGCTTCCCAATTCAACAACCGTGAGTTGCCTTGCTCGCTACGGTATCGAAGCCTATAAATATTCTCCACCTCTTGCCGTTTAACGCTTCCTCTTTCCTTCTCTCCCCGCTGCCTCCAGGTTTTGGTAACCTACTTTTTCTCTCTCTAGATTCATCTTTTTTTTTTGGGGATTCCCGAATTGTTTTTTCGTTTTTTGATTCTCTGTAATGTTTTTTTCTTCTTCTTTTTTTGGCTTTTCGTTTTTGATTGCTGTGTGTTTCTTCCGATCTTCTTTTTCGCTGATTTTTGCGCTGCTTTTGTATCATTTTCAGATTTTTTATTCGCTGTATCTGCATTTCCGAGGACTATAGCTACAGATTTCTTTTCTTAGGAGGCGTAGAAAGAAGTGAGAGTCCTCTCTCTCTCTCTCTCTGCGACGATTTGAATTTTCAATGATCTAGGCGGCAATGCCGCAAGAGTTCGTAGTAAAATTTATTCATTTGTTTTTTTCGCGAGGATTGTACGAAATCATATGCGAAGCAGTTCACGGATGTGACTCGTTAGAAAAGCTGAATTTCCTTTTTGATTCTGAATTATCTTTTTTTTTTTCTTTTTGAAATATAGATATTTGATGACTCGCTGGATTTTTTGTTGGCTTTTCTATTTCCTTGGTGTCTTAATTTTGTTTTCCTTTCTGGACTCAATGCGACATGCTTGCCTCTCTTATGAAACCTAATTCTTTTCTGAGTTTATTTTGTTTTACATTGTGAGTTGTTTGACAGCCTTTCCTCTATTATAAATGAATCAACTGTTTTTTTCAAACTGTGTTCTATGAAACGATGTTGAAATTTCCAAACATGCCTCAGTCACCATCATAGATGCAAACAAAAGATAGTAAGACGTCGCATTCTTAGTTGTCTTGACTCTTGATTTTCTGGATCTTTTTTTCTTCCTCAATTTCTGACACTTCAATATTTTAAAAAACTGAAAAATTATTCTAATGTATTGCAACATGAAATTTGACGTGTAGAAATTATTGGAGAATTTTACAGTGAAAAGAAGATAGTTCTCAACCTTTTTTGTGATGTGGTTCATTTTTCTGTTGATTAGTTGGCCGTTATTTATAGAAAAGCTAATTTTACTCTTTAATCAATATGTTTATGTTTTGGTAGTTGTAATGTCTTGTCAAGTTTTGCACGTCCGGTTGCTTTTTCTATTCATTTAGCTCAGATAGGTAAATATTTCAGATCTACAATGAAAGTTCTTTCTTTTTTTATACCCAGACATCTCGTGTAAAAGCTCATTCTCATTCTATTTAAATCGAAGCAGGGTCACAGTGAGAATGCATTCTCATTCTATTTTCATTTAATTTTGGTAACTGAATAATTATTTTAGACATATTTTTAATTGTAGATTTTTTATCTATGCAAATTATAGATGAATGATGAGAAGAAACGTTGTAGATGACTTATTTTCGTAGAGAATTCTATGCACGCAGCTGACCCAACTGTATATCTAATAGTATTTGTGACTATGTATTCAAAATATGCTGTATGTATCTGCAAATCGCAATATGGATTGTACCCAAAAAAATCATCGTAGATTTACAAATATGGTTAGCAACCTGTATCCAATTTATTGTTAAAATTATTTGATTTTGTTAGTCATTGCTTAGCATAGAGGATTGGGTTTCGATCTGTGTTTTGACGTTCAATTGTACTACCATATTTTTCCTTTCATCAGCAAATACACTATTTATAATTTGATTCATTTTAATTTGAAATCTTTCATTCTAAATTATTTTTCATCATATCTTCTTCCTTTTGAGGCTGTTCTTACATTTTACAAGCCATTTGCTTTTAGTAATGTTGATGATATAACATTTCCCAAAATATAGAAATTTATGTTGATACTAATGTTATTCAACAAAGAGGTCAATATGTTACTGATCATCCATTTCTTTCCACCTTCATGCAGAGTTTGGGCAAATCTTCTGGGATCTGGGGTTGTTAGTTCTTGAAATAGCGGTCTCTTTGTGACAAAATCTGAGCCGCTTCTTTAGATGAGAAAGTATAGTTACTTTTTTCTGGTTCGCATCAAAATCTCAGACACCATTTTATTTGTTTTGTATTTATTCCGATATCTGTGGCAGTTTTCAGGAAGCCTGTGCTTGATGGACTGCGCACCAAACAGCAGCGACAAGAAAACATTGAAGAGGTGGTTTTTCATAGACAAGAGGGTTGGGTAGAAAACTCGGAGTTTGTTTCGTCCATCACTGATCGAGCGTCTACTTGAAATTACATTTAGTGTGTTTATAGATATATAGAAGTCTGCTAGTATTCTGGATCCAATGGACTTGAAGTCAACTCATGCTTCTCCTGTTCTTACTGATCCTACACCCATGAACAAATCAAGACTAGGAGTTCCACCTACTCTGTTTCCTTGCTCTCCACAAGGTTCACCCTTTTCCGGTGGAAAATATATTTCAGTTCCAAGGAAAAAGTCAGGAAAGTTCGATGATGTTTTGACTAATGGATGGTTAGATGCGATGTTATCTTCTTCTCCTCCTAGGAAGAAGCTAATTAAGGATTTAAATGTTGAAGTTGCTTTAGATGAATTTGACATCGCTTACAGCAACTGGGCGGTAATTGTCAAACTTTCAGATATTGAGTCACTATTGTAGTTATTTGCTATTTTTAGTGATGCCTAATCATCTGTTGCTTTCTCCTTCTGCAGCTTAACCACCCATCAGCACTTAATAATTTCGAACAAATTGCGAATCTCGCAAAGGATAAAAAGATAGCCGTGTTTCTGGATTACGATGGGACACTTTCTCCTATAGTAGATGATCCAGATTGTGCAATTATGTCTGAGGCGGTATGCAGAGCTCTTTGTATTTTCTTCACATCTTTTTCTCCAAACTCCTGATATATATCTTCTTTTTAAAAAAAACAAAATGTTTGTAGATGCGAACCGTTGTCAAAGACATCGCCAAGTATTTTCCAACCGCTATAATAAGCGGAAGAAACCGCGATAAGGTAAGTGAAGAGATTCTGAATTAAATTTTTTGAAATTACAAAAATGTATTGTTGAGGTTTGTTCCTCTGTTACTGCTAGTTCTAAATGTCAATTATGGTTTAGGTTTATGAATTGGTAGGACTAACAGAACTGTATTATGCTGGTAGTCACGGGATGGATATCTTGGGTCCTGTAAGTAAGGTGGCCCTCAGTTACCATCCAAATTGCCCCAAAACTTCTGACCATATGGTAATTAAGTATGCAAAGAGTTAAAAAAGTTAAAAAAAACATTTTGAAATTTTCTAACCGCAGATTTTACCTCCACATTAAACTTGTTAGAATTCATTTCAGGATGAGGATGTTAATTTATTTCAGCCTGCCAGGGAATTTTTACCTGTGATTGACGAGGTTGGTGATTCTTTTGTGATTTACAAAATAGTTGGTGTCTGAAGTGAATGATTTTTCAGACCGTGATAGTGATGGCTGATGATGTAATAATAATAATGGCAGGCTTTTAGAACCCTCGTTGAAAACACTAAAGGAATCAAAGGCGCAAAAGTTGAAAATCACAAGTTTTGTGCCTCTGTACATTACAGAAATGTTGACGAGAAGGTACCCCTTTCTTGGGTCTCAAGAGTTCTCTTTCCAATTACATTGATGACAAGTAATTGATCGATAACGTCCTTCATTCTTTTCAGAATTGGACCGCGGTAGCACAATGTGTTCATGATGTTCTTAATCACTACCCCCGATTGCGATTAACGCATGGACGGAAGGTAACAACTTTTTATTGTCTCAGAATTCTAATAAATATAATTGATGAACGTGGACATAAATATCTTCAAAGTAGTATTCTTTCAACAAATTGAAATTCAAGTGTTAGGATCCTCGTTAGAGAGTTTATTTCTATAATAAGTAACAACACTATTATAAGGAGACAAAAAAAATAAAAAATAAATAATACTGTAAATTTAATTGATGAATCGATTCTAAATTTTGAAGGGTCCATGCCTATAAATAGGATGTAAACTAACTTAATTTGAAATATGAAACTACCCTAATATCATGTAATTAAAGAAATAACAATTAAAGAAATAATAATTAAATATTAAACCGCTTCTTAGATTACTGTTTTCATAAGAGCGCATCTCTAAGATTTCCTTCCATAACATTAAGCTTAATCTTTTCTCGTTCAAAACATCAGGTTTTAGAAGTTCGTCCAGAGATAGACTGGAACAAGGGAAAAGCAGTAGAATTTCTGCTTGAATCTCTTGGTAATGGGTCCCTTTTAATACTTCTTACTACTTGGATGGATAAATCATTTTAAATTTCAAATTATTCTGAATTGTTACCAAACGAAAAACCGAGCAGGGCTAAATGACAGCGAGGATGTGATCCCAATTTATATCGGCGATGACAGGACAGACGAGGACGCATTCAAGGTAACGACCTTTTTTGACATTTTACAGAGTGTCCATTCGATATGTTTACTTCTTTGAACCATTACATCTGATCAGGTGTTGCGAGAGAGAAATCAAGGCTTTGGAATCTTAGTGTCTTCTATCCCCAAAGAAACCAAAGCATTATACTCTCTCAAGGATCCCTCCGAGGTCACAATCGATAAAATTAATGAATGATATTTATTATCCCGAGGGGTTCAAATGATATTTTTCAAACTGTATGTGCAGGTTCAGGAATTTCTACAGGCCCTTGTGTCGTGGAAGCAGGAGGGGAAGGGGGAAGATAAAGATAATCCAAATTAGCTTTGATCAATTCAAGTATCTTCTTCTACCTTGATTGGCTTCTTGATTTTCTGCGCTTTTTCTATCTTCTGTTTTGTTTCTGAAGCTGGTAAAGCCGGCCTAAGAAAAGACCCAGTTTGGTTCTAATTTAAGTTCAATTTATTTTAATTTGAACCGAGAAATTAGTTTATGGTATATAATAGGGTAAAAATCAATCTATCATAATTTTAACAACACCATAGGATCCATATTTTTGTCAATTTTGCTTTTAGTGTAATTAAAATTCAATTGTGCCCTTTCTTTCTCTCCGCCATCACACTATTTATGGCCACCGTACACGGTGGCTTCCGAGACGGTTTTGCCTCCAAATTTAGCCAAACTTATGACAGAAATACACCAATAAACGTTAAATGAATATTTTCAACAACAAAAACTCACTGGAACGTCGCCGGAAGTAGAAAACCCGCGATCGTTTTTGATAAAACTCGTGGTTTTTGGGAATAAAGTTTCGTCACCCACTAATCTAGGTGCGAGACTCTTAGATCTAACCCTTTGAAGGTAGATCCGAGCCGGAACCGCTCGGAAAATGCCGAAATCTGAGATTGAAAAACTCGATTTCGACGTCGATGGTCAAAGTACGATTTTCGCACGTCAAAATGTAGAGAAGAAGAGAGAGAAGAAGATTTTTGGGCTAGAATCGGGCGAAAACAAACGAAAACTCACGAATTTAGATCGGAGTTTTGTTAGTTTCAGGAGAAAGAGGGAGTCGGCTGCTAGAGAGAGAGGAAGAGAGAGAAAGAAGAGTAAAATTCGTTAAAGTTTTTAATTTTTTAGTTTGTGAAACTACCAATTTTCCCTTAATGACAATTTGGTGAGTAATCATTTTTTTTTCCCTTAAATATTACAATTTTCATTTCTTTTCATATACACATCTTAATAATTGTGTTGTTTTGGACTACGACATGTACTTTTTCGCTTCCTATACACCTTTTGCTACGTGATGCAATTTGTTAGCGCACGAGATGTGTCGAGACATTAATAGCGTGCTCTTGAATTTTAACATCTAAACGTTTAAGAGTCTGTTTATTTCGTTTCGTTAGGCGATATTCGGTGCATGAGACGGTCGTCGTTCGTTTTTCTTTAGTGCCTTTGCAAACGTAGGGATCCCCGTGTGGTCTCGTTTTCGATGGGGTTGTTTCATATGGAAATATATAAAACCTTGAAGTTTGATTTTGAAAGAGTACGGCCGACAAATTTTTATTAACGTATATAACCGGTTATTGTATTTTCTTAATTAGCTCGATCATGCTTTAAAATAAAATGATAAAACTGGCTTTGTAATTCATTTACGTATATTATCTGGCTTAAAATACTCTCAATTTCCCTTAATTATTATCTGGCTTCGAATATTTCTCGTTTTTTGCAAAGTATTTCTTGAAATTATTTCACTTTTTATTTTTATTTTTAGTCATTCGATAAATAATATGCACAAGTTATTAAATCACTTCTTATTATATGGGAAAAAGTAAAATAAAAATAAAAATAAAAATAAAAGGGAGAGAAAAGACACAAACACCCTGCCATGCTCGAGGGTTAAGCTTAACCAGACGTTCAAATCCGACAAGACACAGTAACAGCAAACTAAAAGAGAGAACCATTTTCCGACCGTAAAACCAACATCGGACAATTGAAAACAAGCTCTCAGAAAGGGGAGAAATCCACGTCGTTTGATCCCTAGAACCCGTCTTTCATCGCCATTAGGTCTTCTCCACCCTGTAAATCCCAGATTCCACGAATCATGGCTCTTCTCCGAGCTGGTTTTTAATGTAATCGAGATTGGCTTCCAGAACATTACCTGTCGCGTGTTTGTCTTCGCCTTCAGGGTTTGATCAGGGACGAGACCGAACTGAATATGAGGAAAATGGGCCCACTGCTATTAACAAAACTAGGGTTATTCGAATTATGCGATTGTGTAGATGGGAGCTCAAATGAAATGGGGATTCGAGTTCTTGTTTACGTTCTTAGCTGCTGCGCTGAAAGCTTCTCTGTGTGATATATCGGGATTCACTGACTTTATGCGTTGAATCTCGTCTCTGCGCAGTCGAAACAACTATTCTGTATAAGAGAGAGAGAGAGAGAGAGAGAGAGAGAGTCCAGTGGAAAATTGGAACCATTACTCACTTGATGAACCTGTTATATGCAGAGGGAACTCTTTGTCTCTTCTCTGGAGCTGGAAGTGAATAGATATTACAGACATCGTAAAATTGTTTCTTTTTTGCTTGTTTTTTCAACCATTTACTACTGTTATCTATCTAGATCTGAAGATATAGTATTTCTCTTCTTCATCTTCTCTCTCTCTCTCTCTAAATGAGGAGAAAATCTCTGGTTCTTTTTTTTTTCAAAAAACATGAAGAAAATTAGTCCATTGTACCTCCAATGCTCGACTAATGAGTGTAACCCTAGTTTTGATTTTTGAAAAAAAGAGTAAAAAACTCATAATTCCAGAGAGGACTTACGTTTGTTAATTAGAGGAGCTCTTGAAATCTCATCAGAAACTCGAGGAGGAAAGTGGTAGGGATCTTCGCTGGTTTGGCTCATCATAAAGTTTGGAGATGGATTTTGGACCTCATCCTGCAGATATATAGCAAAATTTTCAGCATTGAAAAACTCATATCCATGAAAATTAAACAAAAAGAAGAAAATTTAAAAAAAGAAGAAGAAGATTTTACCAGAAGATTGACAGAAGGAGAGAAGAAAGAGTGATTCAGCTGATGACACTGAGGATTAGATGAAGGAAAAAGCAAAGCTCTTGTAGTCAGAGGCAAAAGATTGGTGCAATGGCCGCATCGAACTGTCACAGTCTTGAAGAAACTAGAGCAAGGAACACTCACCTGAAATTTATGAGATCGAAATTAAAGATCAAAACCCTAATCGATAAACCTGGAAATCTGAAAAGATCAGAAACCCTAATTGAAGAACATCTTGAAATGAAAAAAAGGGAAGAGAGAAAGAATGAAAATACCGCAAGGCCGGTGTCACAGATGTTGCAGTGGACATAACATAGCTGGTCGGAGAAAGCGAGGTGGTCCAGAGGAGGAGAAAAGGGTGGAGTCGGAGAAGATGACATTCTGTTTATCCAAAATTTAACCTTTTTCTTTTATAGATTTTTGATTTATGATTGGTGGGAAATGATTGATTGATTGATGGGATTGAAAAGTTAACCTCTACCCACCACCTTGGATCTGCTTTTCTTTCCTCCTCCTAGGGTTTGAGTTTCTGAGAGAAAGCTGCAGCGAGAGAGAGAAGAGAGAAATAAGATAGGTCTATTCTCTTCTGCACTACTATGTAAGAGATGCTCATGCAGAGTGTATGTATGATGATGATGACGATGATGAAGGATACTTCCATGGCCATAGATATGAGTTTTTTATGTGGTACTGTAACATGGGTGATCCTCGTTCCCAGTGTTTTAGAGAGAGAAAGGGAGTGAGAGAGTGGGGGAGAGAAAGAGACGTGTGCATGGAGGAGATATTGCTTTCTCACTCTCATGGCTTCCTTTTATTTTCAGAAGTTAAAGAGGGTGTCGTCTGTCGTTGCAATCCCTCTCCTCTCTCTCCCTCTCCTCTCCCTCCTATCTCTCATCTCTCTCTCTTCTTCTCAATTTCCGAGCCACCAAAACCCCCATTGTTATATCTCCCGGATAATAAGACTCCCTCGTTATTATCTGCTCTTCGCCTGTCACTCTACCCTGCAATCATGGCATAATGATAGAAAAATACAAAGATGGGTATTCCGCCTTTTCAATCTCCCCTAAATTATCATATCTATCTATACATATATAAAACTTATATCATTACAAATCACACAAATTTGAAACCATAGCAGGAGATAGATGGTTCGTCTGCCTTTTAAATAACCCTAAATTATCATATACATATAATTTGTAGATATGTATATATATAATTTGTATTCTACAAACACTTGATAGCGAAGCTCTTGCTTGATTTACCAATCTAAATTTGGCGATGAACATGTAATTAAAATTGGGACTTTTACAAATTTATCGTAGATAAAATTCAAATGAGATTAACAATGTCAACTTAATGGATCTAGTTTACATAAAATTCATCGACTGAAATCTAACTTTCTTTTTTTTTTTTATTGTCACGAATAAAGTCCTAGGAAGAGGGTCATTACCTTTTAGTAGTAATAACCTAGTTTGAAAGGTTATTTATTTATTTTATTTAAAAAAAAGAACTATTAATTTTTAGGGTTGATTTGACCTCTCATTCTCTATTATCATGATATAAAAAGACGATACGTATTTAAAGCCAGATTTCTTGCAGCTTTTTGTCATTGTCCCCAAAAAATTCTGCTGGTTTTTGGTATCTCTATGGTCTATATCTACGTTTTATCTTGTACTCAGAAATCTCTTGCCTGAAGTTCTCAAATCAACGTTGTTCAGAAATAAGAGATTTTTACTTAATATTTTAAGAAGCTACTGTAATATTAATAGTAACAACTTTTACATTATGACAACACAGGCATCGAACCTATATTATTATACTCAATCTACCATCTCTGAGTCAACTGAACTATGTCAATGCAGGTGTTTACGTTTCATCTCACTCAGAATCGTTTAGAATCGTTTAGAACCATCCTAGGACTCAATTATTTCGTAATTGACGAGTTTTTATTACTATTTATTCATTGAATTTAACATTCAACACTTTCGTCACAAAATCACGAACAAGACTTTTAGAGATACAATTTTATCCATGTATTGAATGGGATTTGTTGGCTTTCTTCGGACCATCCTAGTTACTAGTCCAAGATCTAA